>JAULLE010497297.1:0-10473 GCA_035668155.1 Sarracenia purpurea
TAATCTAGGGGAAGAGCATTGGACTGTGATCAAGAATATACTCAAGTACCTGAAAAGGACTAGGGAGTATATGTTGGTATACCAGGCATATAGTATTGTACCCTTGAGGTACACTGACTCTGATTTTCAGGCTGATAGGGATTCTAGGAGGTCCACCTCGGGTTATGTGTTTACCTTGGAAGGAGGAGCCATCAGTTGGAGGAGCGTTAAGAAGTCTTGTATTGCTGACTCTACCATGAAGGCCGAATATGTTGTAGTTTCGGATACAGCTAAGGATGTAGTTTGGCTAAGGAACTTCTTACTGGACTTGGATGCGGTACCTTCAGTGCAATCGCCCATTGTACTCTAATGTGACAACAGTGGGGAGGTCGTGAACTCGAAGGAACCTGGAGTTCACAAAAAGGGGAAGCACATAGAAAGGAAGTATCATCTCATTTGGGAGATAATGTAGTGGGGAGACGTGATCGTTTCCAAGATAGCATCTGCAGAGAACCCAGCGGATCCTTTTACAAAGGCGTTGTTTCATAAGGTCTTTGATAAGCATGTAGAAGGGTTAGGTGTTAGATGTGTGCCTGCATGACTTTGAGTATAAATGGGAGATTGTTATGATAGTATACTTAAAAGCCATGCTTCTATGTATTTTATTATCTTGGATCCCAAGAATATTAATAAGAAACAATTGAGATGTATTTGCATATTTTGTTTCATATTTATTGTATGATGTGTGTATGCATAGTCCATATATTTTTTCTAGTATTTAACTCGTCGCATGAAGCGGGGAAGATCGGGTCAAAGGTTCTGATAAATATATAAGAGGGATCACAATCGCAATGGACCTGGACAATCCATTGGTACGATTGTAGCAAATCGTTATATTAGCTGATCTTGGCTAGGTCGAACAAATCGAATTCAGGTTTGGGAATTCGATGTTCGAGCTCGATGAGTTAGTACACTGGGAGTGTATTGAGCAGGATCATTAGGATGATCAATTCTATATTGATTATATGAATTGATCCACATCCTATATTATAATGGATTGCACGTACTCTTAATCCCGATGTGATTGATCGAATCATGTTCGGATAATGCGCGGTACTTTGAGTCACCAATGGCTGAGTTTCAATATTGAGATCAATATGATCGGTGGGTTGGGTACTATCGTTATTCGTTCGATGGTTGATAATCAACTGACGAAAACCACATCTTACTTAGGTTGATGAGTTCCCCCTCGTGTGTTGTGCTTATAAGTTTGACTATGCCATACCAGTATAGTGGATCGGTTGATCAGGCATACTCAATAAGTTAAGTTGTACGGGTACAAGAAAAAGAGAATTTTCGAACCGGGTTGTTAGTAACCTAATTCGATTATTGGGAATTCATATCTTAAACGTGGGGAGACTATAGTGCATTTGATAATTGTAAACTCAAGACACAAATCGAGTTTGGAGCCGAGAGTTTAGTCAACACGTTTAGTGGAACAAGTCTTGGTTCGTTCGAGAAAGGATCTAACTCGGGGATTGAGTTAGGGATATCCGATTTTGTCATACGGTTAGCCCGAGTCGTATACTTCCTCGTGATCCATCACGTAGCCTGATTATATGGGCGGAATATTTCTTGTTGGTTTCTGTAATTATTTAATTTAATTCGATCGTCGGATTTTTCACCGGGACAGTCGGGGTATTAAATTAATAATCAGGGCCATTTTTGGTATTTGGCACACCTAGGGATTTTATTCCAAGGTGGCCGGCCCTAGAGAATATTATTACCTAATTATTTTTATTAAGGATATACTTTGTATATCTTGGAAACAAAGGAATAGGAAGGTAAAATATTCTTGGAGTTATTTTAGGAGAAAAATATATATTTTCTCTCCTTCTCTCCTCTCCTTGGCCGGCCACATGGAAGGGTGTTTTATACATTATTATTTTTATATATTTGGTGTGGGACATATAAGAGATATATACATATATCTCTAAATATATGTGCATCAATATATAATTAAAAGAAGGAGAATAAAACACATAAATTTTGTGCCAAAAACCCTACTAGCCGCCGGCCTCCCCTCCCTTCCTTTGCATATTTTTTTGCATCTTTGAGGGTTGGTGTGTGACGAGAAACCAAGGACAAGAAGGAGCCTCGACTAGAGACGATGCCCACAAGCCGTAGTCATTGTAGCACATCCGGGATATACGCGAGAAGATCGCAAGGTGGTCTCGCCTCAACTCGTGGTTCTTTGAAACTTTACTACAAAGTTTCAATCGGTATATCTCTATCCTATACTTGATATCTGTTTATATTTTTATGAAAAATGCGAGATTACGGTTTTTCTGGCCCCATAATCGATCCAAAAACTATTTTTTAAAACTTTCGCTACGTCGACTCTAACAAGTAAAGTACAGTGGAAGAGCACCGAACTGAGACGTCGAGGGTAGAGGGGAGAATGAGAGAGAGAGAGAGAGAGAGAGAGAGAGAGAGATAGTTAGAGAGAGAGAGGTCGAAATTAATGAAAATATGGGAAGAAGAAAAGGGGACCTTTCGTTTAAAATGTCGAGCACGATTGGAGCACTTGAGCACGATTAGAGCACTCGTACGCTAAGGGCTCGAGCGCTCCTCAAGCGCTCTGCGAGCACTGTGCACTAGAAGTGATTTTTTAAGAAAATAAACTATAACACCCCAAAACCCAACGTACTAGGAAATACTAACAGACAAATCTAAAGCCTAAAAGAAAAAACCGAAATCAAAAACAAGTTAAGGTTTATACGAAGGGTTCCGTTAATCCATACGATAACCATGCAAAAACTAAGTAAAAATGGACCATGATAGTTTATTATTAGTATGTATATTAAGCTTAAAAGTAGTCCCTAAAGTGTTCAAACATTACCCCAAAACTTTGCAAAAATAGAATAATTTTTGAAAATCAGGGAAACATGGGTCTGCTCGAACGGTGTGTGCCAGCTTGGCTTATTTTGCACTGTTACTACAGGGCTTTTCAAGTCCCAAAATGACATTTTTTGCATCAAACAATAAAAAACAAGTTTAACTAAGAAGAGAAGGCATGTAGAAAAGTTTACAAGTTGAAATCTTAATTTAAAACTTGAAAACAGTTTTTCCCAAAATCGAAAATCCTTAAACTAGCTTGCTTTTTCGGTGAGTTAATCGGATATCCAAATGGCACCCAAAACACCCACCCGATGCACCGACATTACCACAAATAGTAGATGAACTAAGGAAAAAAAACTAAACAAGCAATCTGAAGCTCAAAGGCCTGGAAACATGAAGCTTAAACATAAGAGATACATACTTGGAAACTTAGATTTTACAAACTTTTACAAAATCTTCTAAGTGTCAAATAACATGCTATCAATGTACACAAGTTTCAAAAGATAAATACAAAGCATGTATATGTCCTCCAAGGTATCCAAGTCCATCCGTAGCTCAGCCCACGATACCTTTACCTTGATCATTTGTGTGTTGTCAAAGAATATGTGAGCCCTAGGCTCGTAGGAAACAAACTATGCAAGAACTAAACATGCTTTATGAGGATGACATATGATATGCAAATACAATTTAGTTGACAAAAAGTAAAGGCATTTTGTATAGAAGGTAAGTATCGCATTATCATAAACGAAGAAAACTGTTTAGTTCACAAGCTGAGCGGGAATGTCAACAAGTAAGAGGGAACATGTAACATGTAGGATCCTCTAATTAACACCTCAAAGTATCCCAATAATCACCTACACCAACATCTCCAACCCCCACACCAACACACACGCTGAACCATCAAAGATGGCTAGAAGGATCATAAGAGAGCCGATCAAAATCGATAGTAACCATCATAAATTGCACACTTTATGGTCAAAGCCAAAGGGTAGGGCACCCGTAGTAACCGTGCACACTTTTATGGTCGACTAATGGGTAGGACACCCACCTAGCCAATCTGTTCCAAAGTAGAAAGATCATAGAATACAATAGTAGAGAAAACACCCACCAACACCAACTGCCAACACCCCTACTACTATAACCAGAACCCAAAGTAATGTGCCAACAACCAATAGTAATACAACTAAAGCTGCATTAAGAACCAAGATACTACAACAACTAAGGACACAAAGGAGCCAAAGATGATGTAATAACAACCAAAGATGCAATCGACATCAACGATGCCATAACAACTACCGATGGTACAAGAGACCACCGATATATAGTAATGGCAACCAAAGCTACAACAAGAATAACGGTCTAGCATATAACTAACCTATTACTCAAGTGAAAAGCAATGGTTTAAACTCCTAATATAGGCATGAATTAAGAGAGTTTGGTTCAAATCATAAGTATTGTAAAAAGTGTTGAATCAATATCGAAGCATAAGTTTTGTAAAAAAGTCCGGTTTGCCAGGAAAGTTATGTTTTGCCAAAAAGTCCGGTTTAATATGAAAAGTTATGATTTGACATCAAATCCGACTAAGTTGTCACCCACCCAAAAATCATTTTAATTCCCAAAAATTCTCGATTTTTAACCATAAACTTCTTGCCTCACCAGTTTCACAAAAAGCTAACTAGTTTTATGAAAAACCTCTCGAAAACCCGTTTTCTCAAAAACCCTACTTTTTGCCCAAATCAAACCCCAAGCAGTTTGTACATGATTTTTGTTCCGAACGTTTGTTTTGAAAACCAAAAACACTGGCATGAAACAATCTCGATACATATAGAGGAAAAGCTGACACTTTTCAAAAATTGGCATTTTAAGTCCGAGAAAAGCCAATATCTGTAAATCTCACATTGTACATATTTTGAGCAACTAGCATGCAAGTCAAAAACTGAAAAGGTACACTTATTTTAGTCATGATAAGCATGAATAAAAACTAAAAATTTCCCAAAATCCCTAAGCTTCGGGTCCTGCAATTAACGATATAAGCTATAAAGGCACGATTTCAAGCATAACTAGTATAAATAATCTAAATTAGCTTTACATGCATCAAGTAAAGTTCATGAGTAGGTTGATTTCTACCTCCTAAGAAGATCCAAATCGAAAAATACCAAATCCAATATCGTCAAAAATGGAGAAAATAGAATTCAACTCTGTAAACACGTAACCCTCATCCTCTATATCAAGCGTATGGCCCCGAAATCCAAGACAAGGCCTTCAAAATCATGAAAAGTCAAGCCCTAGGTCATTTTACCACATTCTAGAGAGAAGTAGGAGCTAAATATGTAAAGAAATTGTGTTAATAAATCACCCAACCCATAGCTCTTATAAAGATGAAATAAAGGGGTCCGCTCGAGCAGTCCCCACACCGCTTGAGTGGTGTGCTGCTGTAGCCGGGGTTCAAAAAATGATGAAAAAGAATAGAGTTTTGGTCCGAACGCTTCAAAAATTTCAAGGATAACATATAAAAATCCAACTCTCGTGACCATAAAAAGGTTAAGCCTTTTTTTTGCTAGCTGCTGGGTTTGCTTCCAGGTCAATATGGACTCCCCAGCCTGAGCGCAAGAGGGCTAGGACGGTCTGCTCCTGGTTTCCATAGGACCATGCACCTTTTTGGGTTTGCTCCTACACGAACAGTAGAATGGTTTTGGTTTGGCTTCCCTTCCTATTGTTTTCTTCATTTGCCTTGTCTGGGACGCTTTGCAAAAGTGAGATTTTTAATTTTCAGCTTGCCCATGGTTCCATAATCTGTTATGGCTATATATTCTGGTTTTGTGGAGCAGATGTGATGCTACCTTATTATGCTAGTTGCTAGGTTTGCTGACAGGATTGATTTTATGCCTTTTGTGAGGGTTGCTGTAGTTGGTTTGCAGCTGACCTTGCTATTTTTTAGCTGGACTTGCCGAAATCTTCTGATTTTTGCGTATTAGTTGCGGGCTTTCTGATTGTAATTAGTTCTCGCTATAGGTATACTTTTTTTGGGCTCTTTGGGTTGTAAGGCCTGGGGAATGCCCCTTGTAAATCTGTATTTTTCTTTCTTTTATGTCACGGTTAATTATCCAAAAAAAAAAGGTTAAGTCGAAAACTCACGAGGAACAAATCCAAATTTGAAATACCGTTAACGAACAAGTATTTTAAGTTTGGAAACCGAACCTTTAAATAGAATGAAAAATGTATAAGCGAGGGTCAGACCCTCACAACTTACCCCCTTAAAAGGATTTCATCCCTGAAATCAAAAGTACCTCAAGAAGAAAACAACTATGGATGCTTAGCACGAAACTCGTCTTCTCGCTCCCTGGTGGCCTCCTCCGCACCATGATGAAGCCACAAGACTTTCACAGGCAGTATAGTCTTTCCCTGTAGCACCTCCTCACGTGTGTCAAGAATCCCAAATACTCTCTCCTCATACGTACAATTGTTGGCAACCACTAATTCTAACCAATCGATGGTATGAGATGGATGTGGTAGATACTTCCTTAGCATGGAGACATGAAATACGTTGTGCACGGATGATAAAATAGACGATAAGGAAAGTCTATATGCTAGCTTTCTAACCCCCTCCTCAATAAAAAATGGTCCAACATTACGTGGGGATAACTTTCCACGCTTCCCGGATCTCAAAAGACCCTTCTGCAGCGAAACCCTGAGGAAAACATATTCTCCTTCTGTGAACTCAAGTGGTCGTTGTCGTTGATCGGTGTAGCTTTTCTGACGGCTCTGAGCTGTAGTAAGACGTCTACGTTTAATGGCCACCTTCTCCATCGTCCCTTGAACTAGATCGAGTCCCATAATCATCTTCTCGCCTACCACTGCCCAACACACGGGTGATCGGCATGGTCTACCGTATAATACCTCGAATGGTGCCATCCCAATACTCGCCTGGTAATTGTTGTTGTACGTGTTGTCCCAAATATCAATTCAAATGGGGGGAGGGGGTGAATGGGTTGATTAGCAAACTTTAAAACCATTTAAAAATACTTTTGAAAACAAGCAAAACGCACAACAAGATATGAAATAGGTGTTCAAAAGTACAAGGAGCAAGAGTAAGAAATACAAACAGATGTATAGTGGTTCAATCCTACTAACCTACGTCCACTCCCTAAGCACCTTGGGAATTTGTAATCCACTATAAGATTCTTCAAAGGGCGAATCGAAGCCTCTTACAAATCTGATTTCTTCAATGGGTGAATCATTACCACCTTCTTTTAAGGGAAAGAGCAGCCAATAATAAAGTATGATGATTGTTGTAGGTTATTCTCCTTCAATGAGATGATTTACAACTGATATAGCTCACTACAATAAGTTCTCTCACTCTCAAAATGATTATACAATAAATGAGCAAAAAGGTGTTTGATAGACAAACAGGAATCAATGATAGTGAATGCGCAAAGTAGGTTTTGCTCTTGATTTTGACAATGCAATGGTGTTTAATGAGATTCACCAACCAGAGAATAGAGGGAAATTGAATCCTTATATAGAGCCTCAATTATTATAGCCATTGGTAGCATTAAACGCACCAAAATCTTCCCGTTGGAGATTCGGAGATTTGAAAAATACTGATCGGCACTCAAAAGTGACAATTTAGACCCGTTAATTTACACTGAGTAAGTCCATTTTTATTATCTAATATGTGTTTTTGTAGTATTTTTATCTATAAGACAGGAATTGGAGGAGTGACACAAAAGAACCACTAAAACAGTCATTTGAGCAAGAAAAACCATGCAACCAAACAAAGACATGCAAAAACGGACAACAAAAATCGACATATCTTCACCATTCTGACCATAACTTTCTCTAAAAATTGCATTTAGATCCGATTCCAGAACCATTGGAAAGAAAACTTCTGGGGCTTCAATTTGGACATAAGAATAACCCAATTTCGAGTTCGTATGAAGACGTTATGCGCATTTGAAGTTGGACTAAAAGTGTAGTGGCCCAGCACGTCCTGACACCCGACCGGAAGCCCAAAGCGTCCGGACGCTAGAAAATTCCGTCCGGATGCTCGGCCAAAAATGTCTGGACGCTCAAGCCAACCGTCACGATGCTACTTGCCGTTGACGGAAAGAAAATTCTGTCCGGACGCCCGCAAATTCCATCTGAACGCCCCGAGACCAGTTGCTAAAAATGAAGCTGCGGAAAAACTATAAATAGGACCATTGTATCTCATTCGAAAGCACTCCTCTTCCATAAATCTCTTATTTCTCTCATATATTCATTTGGCCACCTGGGCCAAGTCACCTCTAGAAGGTCTGAACCTCGCCGAGGAGCTGCCGATAACGATCGACAACAACTTGACGATGGAGCTCTGCCCAACCATGAGTGGCTAGGTTTCTTCCTCCACCTCGGGTGACGATGAAGCCGAAATTGGTAACATAGGAGCAGATTTAGTTCCTTATTTTATTTATACTATGTAATTAGATTGTTATGCAACAATATTATTGAATCCCTTCTTTGGATATTTTCTAATTAATTGAATTCCCGTTTAAAAATTTGGATACACTTATCTGAGCATTTTTGTTTCTTCTATAGACATGTAATGTAAACTAAGCTTTATGGGAAAACTTGGTTTTGAACCTATACGTTTCTATCAAACTTTCGTGGTAAATGAGGTTTTTATACTAACAACCCGATTATGCAAACGTGGCTCCTTTTATGCTTATAAGACTTTTTGCCTCAAAAATCTTATTTTTATATTACTGCATAATCAACCTTATATATCGTTTTACGGATTATGTTGTCTATTATCTTACAACTATGGCTCAGCCACCTCAACATTTTTCAGGTTAAGAAAAAAGAGATTTTAGACGATTGGAGCAAGGATGGGATAAGCTGGAGCTTACACACTGTTACTTTATTCAAGCATTTCATTGTTCCTAGTTTCGGATGAATGTAAAGCCAGTTGTATTTAGTTTTTGTTGTTGGATAATTGTATGGACATAAGGCCACTTCTCATTTCTTATATGCCTGTGAGATTCCACTGGAGAGTTTAATTTTCTTTCTTTGGTTTAGTTAGTTTACATTGTTATGGATATACTATGGGCTGCAAGTGCCAAAGGGCCACCCTTGCCATATTAAGATTTGAGATTTCTGTTTGGTTAGTTCATGTTGTTAAAGTTTAGTTAGCTATATATGATATAGATTGGCTAATAGTATAGTTGTGTCGAATAACGGTTTGATGTAGCTTAGAATAGTATAGTTTTCTGCGTATGTGGATTCTTGATATACAAATTGTCCTGGTACCTTGTTTATAGGTTATTGCCCCTTTTGGGTTAGTCCAAAAATAGGGGAAACTCTGTCGAATTTTCAAAAAATTTCAAGAGTTAGATTAATTTGGAGTTAAACCGACTTAAAGCATATTAGGTTTAAGATGTTTTTATATTAGTTTAGGTCAGGATGTTACACGAAAGGTACATGTTCTTGGGAGAGTCACTTGACAAGATCTCGAGAGCACTAGATACCAAACCCCAGAACTGCAATGAGGCACTTCAAGACAAGGATGCTGAGTTATGGCAAAAGGCTATGGAATCTGAGATAGAGTCTATGTACTCTAATCATGTCTGAGAATTTTTAGAACCATTAGATGGGATAAAATCCAGTGGGTGTAAATGGACATATAAGAAAAAGAGAGGAGTATACGGGAAGGTTGAAACCTTCAAAGCTTAGCCTGTGGCATAGGGGTTTACTCAGAAAGAAGGGTTCGACTATGAGAAAACCTACTCGCCGGTAGCCATGCTTAAGTCTATCAGGATTCTCTTATCCATTGCTGCGAATCTTGGCTATGAGATATGACAGATGGGCGTCAAGACAGCTTTTCTTAACAGAAGTCTTGACGAGACCATCTATGTGATGCAGCTAGACAGGTTCATAGCAAAGGGCCAGGAGCAAATGTTGTGCAAAGGATAACAGGTCTGTTTATGCACTTAAGCAAGCATCAGGGCCTTAGAATACTCGATTTCACCAGGCGATCAAAAGCTTCGGATTTGATCATTGTCCTATCGAATATTGTGTGTACTGGAAGTGTGATGGATACAAGGTAGTGTTTCTAGTCATTTTAGTTAATGACATTCTCCTAATCGACAACGATGTGGGGCTGTTATCTTCGGTAAAGGTATGGTTATCAAGTCAATTAGACATCTAGGACTTGGGAGAAGTAGGCCAAATTCTTGGAATCAACCTCTTACGAGATTGACCATGTAAGATGTTGGGCTTATCCCAAGCCTATTATATTGACTTGATTTTTGCTAAATTTGGCATGGAAAATTCCAAGAAAGGATTTCTTCCTTTTGAATTTGGAATTTCTCTATCAAGGTATCGGTGTCCTAGAACATCCCAGGAGATAGAGAGGGTGGGAGGTATTCCTCCGTGGTAGGAATTCTCATGTGTGCTATACTCTGTACTGGATCGGGTATCTGTTATGTCGTGGGCATGGTGATCAGATACGAGTCAAATTCAGAGGTAGAGCAATTTTGACTGTAGTCAAGGATATACTAAATTATCTGAAAGGATTAAGGAGTATATGTTGGTGTACCAGGCAGATAGTCTCATACC
>JAULLE010497404.1:0-10465 GCA_035668155.1 Sarracenia purpurea
CCGTCGCAAAAGATAGGATTTACCGTCGTAAACATTAGCGATGCTAAAGCCCTTTTGCCACCCCCAATTTTCAGTCGCAAAAAGTAAAAAAACCGTCGTAAATACTTATTGTGACGACATTTTTACTTTTTGCGACGACATTTTGTCGTCGCAAAAATGGCTTTTTTCTAGTAGTGGAACTTTCCAACCACAAAGGTTTGAACCTTCTTGTTAAAAGGTTCGAACTTTTAGCATGAAACCAGCAAAGTTCAACACTTCCCTTAAAGGGTTCGAACTTTGACAGCAAAATAAAAAATTGCTGAAAAATTGAACATGCAATTTTGGCTCATGTTTTGTGAGAAGAAAAGTATTTAATAAGCATGAAATATATGTCATTTTGATCAATTAATAAGCTCAAAAACAACAACAAATAACCATTCTAAAAATATTAAATTTTACCACTTTTGTATGCCAAAAACTCAACCATTTTTGCCTTGCATTTGCTGTTACCTTCAAGTGACAGATTTTCTTCATTTGCTCCTTCTAGTATGGGAACATGTTTGCCTTCCTCTTCATGTTCCTTAACCAAAATTTCTCTTGGTTTGTTGCAAAATAGGCATGATTGTATCTTGGTACCCATTTTCTTGTGGGTTCTTAGGAGTTAGCATGGAGCATATTATGCATAAGAGGATATTCATAATATCTGTGCATATGAGGATGTGGTCTTTGAATGACTTTTCTCTTGGATTTCCATCTATTGGTAGGTCTAGGTGCTTTAACACCTTTGGGTAGAGGATGAACATGGCCAATATGTGAACCAGCATATCTATAGAAGTGAGGAGGTGGTCTTTTGAAAGCTTTCCTCTTGGATTGTCTTTCATTTAAAGGTCTAGGGAACTTAGCAACTTTGGGTGGAGAGTCACCCTTTTTGATCCATACTTTCTTCGTTGGTTTATTGCCTTTAAGTTTTGAAAGACAAAATGTAGCAACATGTCCCATTTTACCACAAAAATTACAGTGTAGATGCTTTGGCAGAGAACTTTTAACAAAGGAAATTTTGTGGACTGTTTTGGTTTCATTAGGATCGAATCCTAATCCTTCTATTTTAAAAGTACATGTAGTTCCAAGAATCATATCTAGATTCTTTTCACCTTGTGCGAATCTTGTTATAATCTTGGTTAAGTGTTTAATATTTGATTTCAATAAAATATTCTTTTCTCTAAAATCGGTTGGAGCTTCTTTTAAAATATTCTTTTCATTTTCTTTCTCCAAAAACTCAACTTTTTGTTTTAACAAAGTATTTTCATTTTCAAGTTTAGTAGAAATTTTGAGAACATGATTTTCTTTCTCATTTTTAAAAAGTTCTATTTTTGAATTTAAACTAGTGATTTCTCTTTTATACGACTTGTTTTTAGAATGTAAATCTTTAATAATTTTCCAACAATCCTCAAGAGTTTCTTGGAGCTCTTCGTATGTAGGGACATGATTTTCATTATCACTATCATTATGAGAATTACTAATACTCTCACTATCCGAATTACTATCATAATTAGAAAAGATGTTTACCTCTTCTCCATAAGCCATGAGAGCAAGGTTGGAAGATTCACTTCCACTTGAAACTTCATCACTTGAATCCAATTGGTCCTATGTTGCCTTCAATGCATTCTTATGTTGTTTTCTTTTCTCCTTCTTGAGCAATGGGCAATTTGGTTTGATGTGGTCTCGTTTCTTGCAATGATAGCATTTCACAACTTCTTCTTCTTCTTCTTCTTCTTCTTCTTCTTCTTCTTCTTCTTCTTTCTCTTAATCACTCTCGGTCTCCTCCTCTTTTTCTCTCTTTTTGGTGACTTTGAGAGCAATTTTCTCCTTTTCAAAAACATCTTCTTTTTCATGTTGAAGGGTATACTCATGAGTGAGTAGGGAACCCAAAAGATCATCTTGGCTGAATGTTGTCAAGCCTTTGGCCTCCTCTATACCTGTGACCTTTGGTCTCCATTCCTTTGGCAAAGATCTCAAAACTTTCCTGACTAATTCAACATTAGGAAACACTTTTCCAAGAGATTTTAGATTGTTAATAATCAAATTAAAATGAGTATACATGTCACGAATATTTTCATGAGGATGCATGATAAACAATTCATAATCTCTCACTAAAATATCAATTTTCTTGTCCTTTATTTGATTAGTGCTTTCGTGTGCTACTAGTTTGTCCCATATTTCCTTTGCATTCTCACACATTTGAATTCTATTGAATTCATCTGGACCAAAAGCATAATGTAGGAAGGTCATGGTCTTGGCATTGATTTGGAGCATTCTCCAATCAGCCTCATTATAGTCATTTTCGGCCTTAGGTGTGGTGGTACCATTTATGGTGGTGCTAGGTACAAGGAGTCCATTCATAATCACTCTCCAAGCTCCCATGTCTTGGCATTGGACAAAACAGGTCATACATGTTTTCCTATATGTGAAGTTTGTGCCATTGAACAATGGCGGTCTATAAGCATTTTGGCCTTCGGACAAAATGCAAAGTGCTAGTATTCGCCATGGATCTCCTATAGGTTGTTAAGCATTAAAAATAGGTAGCAGGGCTTTGATACCAATTGTTGGCCTAGATGTGCAACCTCGAGGGGGGAGGACGGTGAATAGGTTGTTTAGCAAACTTAACACTTTTTAAATTCTTTTACAAAATTATAACACTTAAACAATAAAGAGAATATGCAGCGAAAAATGAAACAATTAAAGTGCAAGAACTGTAATGAGAATGGAAAGAGAAAATTAAACCACAACACAATATGTATAGTGGTTCAGCCAAATCCTGGCCTACATACACTCCCCAAAGTGCCTTTGGGAATTCACTACAGCTTTCTTACGGGTGAATCGTAACCGTTTACAAAGTGACCTTCTTACGGGTGAGGCGTAATCGTTACAACGACCTTCTTACTGGTGAGGAATAACCAACTATTGTTGAAGGCCAATCGAAGTCTATTCTTCTTTATAAGGCGAAGCGGAACCTTGCTCTTTATCAGAATTGGAGATGGAGCAATGGATGGTCCTTGCTCTGAAAATGTTGCAGCAGCAACTGTAGTGACAGAGCTTTTGTCATCCTTTGTGAGGTGATTAAATACAATATAAAAGCTCACTACAAAGTTCTCTCTCTCTCTCAAATTGATTTACAATTGATGAATTATGAATACAAGAGAGGAGAATAAAAATTGATATGAAAATCATAAATAAAAAGCTCACTGATTGGAAGTAATGTTCTGAGCAAAAATAAGGAAGAGTATGTGAGAGTGTTAATGTTCTTTACTCTTGATTCACCAACCCTTTGAACTTTGAATAACTCTCCTTAAATAGCTTTCAATGGATTCTGAACATTGGAGCAAAGGACTATAGCCGTTGGTACATTTAATGTACAAAAACTTCCCGTTGGAAATAACCAGATTTTGAAAACACTGTCGAATAGGTCAATCTTTTCTTTGCAATAGGTTGATCATTTTGATGCTATCTTGAAAAGGTCGATCTTTTGGACAAAAAGGTCGATCTTTTGTGCGAAACAATACATGAGAAGATCGATCCTCATATGGCAGTGGTCGATCTTTTTCACTGAATAGAACCTAAAAAGGTCGATCTTTATATAGTAGAAGTCGATCTTTTGCTGCGGAAAATCCTTAACCTCAAATGATCATATCTTCTTCATCTGAACTCCAAAAGGGGAAAATCGTATATGTAAATTGTAGTCTTGAAAGTCTACTTTCCAATGAGATAAGTCTTTCTTCCAAATTTATTCCGTGTATAGAGTTATGATCAATTAACAGAGGGTATGTCATTTTAGACTTTGATATTCTCCTTAGCATTTTCAGCTTCCATCGATGCTTGAGTTCCTCTTTCATATCATCTATAATCAGGACAAGCTCCATGAGTAAGTGAACGTCCTTAGGCTGGGATGGTCCTTAACTTATTTGATGATTGCCTAGGCTTCTTTGTCTCCAGCTTCAGGTCTTCTTGAATCTGTAGGAGCTTCAACCCTCTATTTTAGATGAACTTCAGAGCTTTCTGCTTCTTCTTTGGGCAACCCATTTCTTTGTTGTGGCCTCATTCCACAGAGAATACTACTTGGGCATCGATCCATTCTTCAGTCAAAAGAAAAAATGTTTGCTTGGATGGTGGCTTCTCCTTTATTCCAACGAACCACTTTAAGTAATAAGCAAGCTTTGAGCTTGCTTATACTTCTTGATCAACACATCCATGGATGTGAGCATTGATCGCTGCTGAGGTACTTCAAGTAACAAACAAGCTTTGAGCTTGATTGTATTTCTTGATCAACATATCAAGAGGTGAGAGCTTTGTCGTCCCGAGGTGTCGCTACTTGTCTTCTTTCATAACCTTCCATCTCAACTTTTAAAGGGGTCCACAACTTTCTGTTGTCTTACCAAACATGAGATTAAGTATGATCTACTCTTGGACATTCTCTTGAGCTTCCTTGCTCAATATGAGAAGTCGATCCCATTGTTGTCTTGACAGAACTATTGACTTTGGTTAGCTTGGGCTTGAAATTTGATGCTTGACTTTTTACTGTGAGATTGCTTGGTTAATACCTGAAAACACTTTCTCACAAATGAGTAAACATTAGTAACAATAAATCAATGTGTTGTTATAATCAAAACCAAAATAAGGTTTGATTGAAATAGCCTTTAGGTTAACACAAACAATCGCATGTAAGTCACCAAGTTATGTGTCAGGTGGTGAAGCATGATTGGGTGTGGGGAGTTCATGATAGACTCCGATTATGTAGTTAGTAGGGGTACTTTAGAATGCTATCTTCTAAATGTTGACATGTGTGTTATTTGTGTTTGATAAAGAATATGGTTTTGGTGTAGCCGATTGGGTGGTAGTGAACACATATAAGAGAAGCCCAAGTTAGGGGTTAAGTTTGTAAAATGATACATTTGTCATGGTTCGACATGTGATGTTAGTATGCCGGGGTAGGTTGATGATTTAGAGATGAGCAAGTAGTGTTTGCTAGGCCAAGTAGTAGTTGTTGCGCTAGAATGTGGATGTGAGACATGAGAACTCATTTTCAGTTTAGTGCTTTTCCTAGATGCATGGTGTAAAGTTACATTGTTGTGAGTTGTTTCATTTTGTTAGGCGTGAGTGGCAAGATCCCTTGTCTAAATCTTGGTTTGGTCTTAGAAGTATAAGATGCTCTTAAGATTTGCTAATGATGTGGTCTCTTGACCTACCCTGTATATTGGAGTTAGCATAATTGTAAGAGTTTTGGGATTTACCCTTTTAACTTTTTGTTAAAGACCCATTTGTTAGGTCGATGTGAATGCCTTGTGGTGTACCCTAGGTATGTCGGATTAGAGAGCTAATGTGGTAAGTCCATGTCGAGGAAGGGACATTTATGTCGAAGGCATAGGATTCTGGGCTACGATAGTAAGGGTATAATCTGTAGGTTTCTTTTAAGTGCAATTCTTGGTAGGGTTTTACGATGGAAGACTTTGACGCTAATCTGGGTGAGGTTTTGATGTTGACATCTTAGGGTATAGTTTCTTTGGTTACAAACTTTAGGTGGTTCTCTCATCAGTTCTAATGGTAGTGCATTATGATGTCGTTTAGTCATGTGGAGTAATGGTTGATCACATGCTGTTAAACGAGATATAAGTTATATAGTAAGTGATAGTGATGCTCCTGTAAGAGTAGTAAGAATAGAGTTATCATGAGTGAGGTTGGTGAACTCTTGTTGGTGTCGTGCTCGAGATTTTTCCCGAATGAAACTCTAAAGTCCTCAGAAAATGGGGTTTTGAAAAGGACTTTTATTTTTCGATGGCTTTGGAGTTTGGGAAATATCCTAAAATTTAATGCGACGGTGGAAATAAAAAATTGATTTGATTTGAAATTGATTTCAAAAATCGGGGCAAAATAGAGTTGCCACCTGACACTGAGTTAGGATGTCTCAAGTCACCCACTTTAAAATATTTTCTAAGAATAAAACAAAAGCGAAGAGGCATAGTGTTTTATTCTAAAATATATTTTAAAAGTAAAATATTTGAATCCTTACCTTAAAACCTTACATAAAAACATAACAAAAGCAACGAGGCATAATACTTTCTTTAGAGACTTGGTTTTAAAATAAGGTTGATTACAATATATATTTTAGAAGCCTGACCCGATGACTCATTTTGGTATGCGATTTGAACCGGCGATAGACTCGAGAATTTACAGTTACGATTCGGGAAGGTGTTACGCACCATTCTCACCATTTCGGTACTTATTTCCTATTTATCCATTTTAAAAGCTTAAAAAGTTATCTTTTCTTCTCATACATCCTATAAATGTGGGGAAAATGGTTTTTAGCTTTGAAAGGGTCGAACTCTCTTGAGTTGCTTACATATCTTTTATAAGAATCAGATCGGACGTAGTTCATTGGAAAAAGATTTTTTGGTTTTAAAAGGGTCGAACATGATTGAGTTGTCTACGTATGCATGAGTTGGAATCAAACCTGGTTTAGTTCGTGCATGCATGGTTTTTAGTCTGCGTGTACATGTGTGTAGCATGGCATGGATTAGTTTTAGTAAAGATTAGTACCATGTTGGATGATACAAGAAAAATGTTACTTCTTTGAAAAACTCATATATGGAATAATATGTTTTTTTTATTAATATGGAAAGCTATTTTCAGTATCTTTGTTTGGTAGCATGAAAGTTTTGGTTCTTAGTACAAAAGTGTGGTTTTCTAAAATATTAATGGAAAACATTTTTATTTATTATTAAGGGCAACATGCTAGCAAGAATACGGAATTTAGGTATTTTAAATGGAAAGATTACCTTTGCATAGAATATGATTTTTTATTTTAAAATAAATTTAACAGCATGCTAGCAGGAAAAATGAACACTTGGATATTTATAATAAAAAGATTAGCTTGCAAAAATAATATAGAATATGGTTTTCATATTTTAGAATAAAATGGACGGCATGCTATTAAGAAAATGAATATTTTGATATTTATAATAAAAATATAACTTAGAAAAATAAATATAAAATATGGTTTTTATATTTTAAAAAAAGATGGGCGGCATATTATCAACAAAGATGAATATTTAGATATTTATAATAAAAAATTAGCTTGCAAAAATAAATATAGAATATGGCTTTTATAATTTAAAATAAATGGATGGCATGCTAGTAAGAGAAATGAACATTTAGATATTTATAATGAAAGGATTAGCTTGTAAAAATAAATATAGAATATTGTTTTTATATTTTAGAAATAAAATGGACGGGCAAGAAAAATGAACATTATGGTATATATATAGTTAAAATAGAACTTATTAAGAAATAAAACAGACAACATGCCAGTAGGAAAATAAGATATTTATGTATTTATACAGTTAAAATAGAACTTCTAAGAAACGAAACGGACGGATGTCAGTAGGAAAATAGGATATTTAAGTATTTATATAGTTACAATATTACTTTTTATGAAATGAAACTGACAACATACTAGTAGGAAATAAGATATTTAAGTATTTATATAGTCACAATAGACATTTTTAAGAAATGAAACAAAGAACATCCAAGCAAGAAAATAGGATACATATGTATGAAAAAAGAGGAATAAGGGTAGGGTACCGATCTTTTTGGGCAGCAAGGGTTACTCTGGGTGTTCTAGGCACCTTTTTGGATATCATTTGGGCATTGTGGCATCATTTAGGCATCAAGGGAGATTGGGTCTGATCTCTGGAAGCTCCAGAAAACTCTGGAGATGAAGAGACAGAGAGACTAAGAGGAAACTAGAGATAAGGCAGAGCAAGATGTTAGAATGTAAGAGACAAGAGTGTGATTTTCAAGCCGAGGGGCCTCGTATTTTGTTGATGGTTGATCATGTATACATATTAGTAGATACATAGGTACGTCTTCTTCAGATGATTTTTGAGAGTTTGTAGGTGTTTTTGGCATTATATATGTCGCTAAAACAGATGAAGTGTCGCCAAAAATAGATAATGGTCGCTAATATAAAGACGACGCTTAAGTTTGGATTGAGCAAAAATTTCTAAAGCCAACTGACCACTCGACGCCCGCTAGCACTCGCGAGGTGCTCGAGTGCTGTATCAATTTTTTGTTGTATTTTAACGCGAACCAAGACTTCAAAACATAACTCATTCCTCTCTTTCTCTCTCAAAAATGTTAAGGGAGTCTAGGTTTGGTCTTAGAGCTTTCTTGGGACGTGTTTGGAGTGGATTGAAACTAAGGAACCCATCCTTCTCAAACCATTGGAGGATCTAGAACTTACTTATTGGCTTTAGGAGCATTTTACCAGTGGATTTGAGCTTTTGAGGTCTTTGGAGCTTGTGTTCTTTCTTCCACTATTCTTTTGAGCTATAAGAGGTAGGATTCTAGACTTTTTATTATCTTTATGGTGATATGAGGTGTATTTTTCACATGTATTTTGGTTAAAACGTGTTTGAGCATGAAAATGAGCAGTTGTTGGAACTCATAGGTCAGATTTATGGTTTATGAATTATGATTCATGAAATTAATGGTGAGTATGAGAAATGTATCATGTTGTTATAAAGATTTACATGTCAATTTGTAAATACAAGAAAGTATGTTTTGGGTTTGGGTGAAATTATGAAAAATAAGGATTTTGGGTGAGGGGACCTAAATTCATGTATTAGACTTGATTTACATAAAATTGGAACATGTGAAAACCTATTTATATACATGTTCCAATCTGGTTAATTTGAGCAAAACATTATGTATTGAATAATGAGGGTGTATTGGTTGAGAACCTAACCCTACTGATGATATTAGAAATCGTTGTGTTGGATTCGATGGAAGTGTATGTGTGTTACGTATTGACGAGAGGAACCACGTTAGATTAGACTTAGTAATATTACAGTTAGGGCACATGTTGTCCGAAAGTGGAAGTCCATAAATCTTATAATGTATTCTAGTTAGGGCACGTGATGTCCGACAGTGAAAGTCCGAAAATCATGCATTGAATTCCAGTTAAAGCCCACGGTGTCTGATGGTGAAAACCCAAAAAGTACCAATAATCTAGCTAGTGCACGTGGTGTCTGACGGTGAAAGTTCGGAAAGTGTGTATGATGCGTGGATGTGTGAGCTTCTCTATAAAATGGGAAAATTGGTAGAGGGAATAAAATTGTGGGTTATTTAAATGCTAAATGTTTTGAATAAAAATCAGTTATGCTTTTTGGTTTGCTAAAAAGGTAAGAAAAAGATATTACTTTATATAATGTACGTGCATTCTCATAGCCATTCTCGCATTTTATATTATTCCCCATGCTTAGTCTTCCATCCTATGAGCTTTAGCAAATGTTATCCTAACAATATTTTAGGTGATAATGGAAAGAAAGCGGTGGATTAGCATATTGGTCTTAACGGTCTTGCTCTTGTGTATTTTGTAGGATTGCTAGAAATATAAATCATTAGGATATGAGCATCACGTTATTTTGTTATACTTCAATCATGTATGGATTTGGAGATTATTTTGCAAAGTCGTACGACTTAGTCATTGGATATACGCCTATGAGGCCATGAGTATGATCGATGGGCTATTTAAGTTTATTTATTTTATTTACTAATTTTTATGAAATCTTGTTCAGAAAGGGACATTTAGAGGTTTGTCCAGTGATTCCTTTAAAAGCTAATCAGTTTTTCTTTTTTTTTAAATCACTTTTTATCCAAATAAAATTTAATTTAGTTTATTTCAAGTGAGCTAAACTTAAAGTTTTGAAATTGATTTGCAAAAAAAGTTAGTCTTCTGCAAATAATTTGTACTTGATTTTTGGCTTAAGGGTTGTTTATGGGATATCTCTGTTAGTTACTAGATCATTAATATTCTTGTGATTTCAGAGCATTACAGCTTAGTATCAGAGCTTTAAGTTTGAATACTTTGGAGCTGTGAGAAGTAAGTGACCAATTGCATGAGAGTTGTATTTGTGTGCTACATTCATATATTGGTATGCTTGTGTACTTGAATGGTGATGGAAATTTTTATTTGCATGCTATGTAGCACATGGATATGGAGGTTGGATTCTTAGGATGATGAATATTTCGTTGTACGTCCGATCTACTCTTTTAGGGTTCGAATTAGAAAGGTGACTAACTAATGTCCATTCTAGTTGGAAATACAAATGAGTTAGTTAGGTTGATAAGTCATTCCAACGATTCCTCCTTGTTATGTGGGCTATGTGGACATGATTATTGATGCTATGTGGTTGTGTGCTTGTGGGTGTTACTCAGTGGGAGTCTAGGTTAGATGAGTGCCTTTGTTGATATTTTCTTGTTGTCCCTCCTTCTTGTACATGCGTGTGTTAAGATAGTATACTTAAAAGCCATGCTTTTTTGTATTTTATTATCTTGGATCCTGGAATATTAATGAGAAACAATTGAGATGTTTTTGCATTTACTATTTCATATTTATTGTTTATATGATGTGTGGATGCATAGTCCGTATATT
>JAULLE010497513.1:0-10464 GCA_035668155.1 Sarracenia purpurea
TTGACGATCTTTATGTCGAAAAATCTTCTCTTCTTCATCATCCAATTTTGATGACACTTTGGACGAAAAATACTTGGAGGATTTGACGAAAAATGTAGTCATGAGTCTGAGGAACACTTGTGTCGACAAATCTTCATATTTGTCGAAAAATACTTTTGCAAAATTGATGAATTTTGATGCATTTGGACGAAAAAATGTTTTAACCATTGTGCATCAGTTTTGTCGAAAAATGTAGATATATTTGTCGAAAAATATATACTTCAAAAACATTTTTCATATTTTAACACTTGATAAAATATTGAATTTCACATCAATTTAAAAACTTTTAAATAGAAATTTTTAATCACTGAAAATAAGAAAATAGTTACTGTGGGTACCTTAATTTCCTGAAAAGATCACATGAAACACAGATACAATGTTAGTACCAAACAAATCCAATTGTTTGTTATAGTTCAAAACAAGGAAACACTTGATTGAATAACCCTTGGGTCAACACTAATAACCATTCCATAATCTGTTAATCATTTCGACGGTTACGAAGCTCTACACAACTGTAGCCTACCATACTATAACTATACTAACCACACTACTAGTACCTCATCAAATTATAGCCTTAGCCCAGGTTTTAATCACAAGCAGATCTCTAGAAAGGATTTGTAATCATGAAAGGTAACATCTGACCTTCTTCCCATGGAACCCAAATAACTCATCACAAAGCATGCAGACTCGTAGGCCATAGCGCGACCACTACACATGCACAAGGTACAAAAAAAAAACTCACAAGCCTCTAGTCGATTCACTCAATCGACATACCTCTCTCATTCCCAAATAGATGTATTCCTCAAACATGCACTCCAAGTGCAAGACACGGATCCGAAATAGGATTCTTATGACAGCATGACATCATCATAGCCACCCATGGTGTCTCTCAAAAAGGAATAAGAAAACTCACAACCATGACCTCTATCTCGCAGGGTTACATCACACCACCACGCTACTCTTGCCTACTATGGTCCCATCAATCTTCCATCATGCAAACTGTTCCCGTTCATATGCGCTCGGTAGTATATGGCTCACCACGGAAAGATAAGGCACGAGAATGCATGGTTCATGACATTGCACGACTCACGACGTGTAAACCACCGTCTCTACCATAAAACCTCATAGAGCAACCACCTATGACATAGGTCTACACACTCTCACATTTAAGGTAACAATCCCACTCTCATAGATAAGATAAACCATGATATAAAAATGGCAATTCTATCACGAAACACGTTAACATCCATACACATAAGCATGCTAATAAAGATATACATAAGCTTGTTAATAGTTATTCATATAAATATTTTAACACCTCATTACACACCAAGGAAGCTAATTGGAGTGATACCTCAATTTGAACAACTCGTTTGGATTTCTAACTAGAATGGGCCCTAACGATGCGTCATTCTAATTAGATTCCCGAAGTAGTCAACCAGACACAATATAAGAAATATCATTCTCAAATCCCACCTCCATACCCACATATCCACATAGCATGCACTAATCATCTCTCGTCACACAACAAGAATACAAGCATACTCAAGTCATGGATGCAACATGCAAGCTACCCCTTTTGACATGGCCCAACCCTACCTATAGTTCTATGATATTTGAACATAAAGCTTTGATACCATTCTATAACGTCCTACCCCCGGATATTTTATTAAACATTTTCATTAAGTTTCATATTAATATTAATCATATGCCCAACGATTTAAATAGTATAAATTACTCTCCTTATTAATGTTAAAAATCACCTAAAGCAAATCCCACTGGCCAAATTTTAGAAAACTATTGTGAGGATGGACCTATTTTATACACTAATCATTCATACTTTGTACCTAATAAATACCCATACAAGATTAATATCATAAGAAAAGGGGGAACCTCCAAACATGCATAAGCTTAAGAAAGATAAGTAAACCACACAGTGCAATATAAATATATGTACTATAACCCAACCCAAAACCTGTACATGTGACCAAGTTAAACTAAAACTTCCCAGGTTCCTCATCAAGCATGCAATAAATGTATATGGCCTTAAGGCCTAACTTTACAACATAACTAACTACAACAGTTTTAAACTCGAACATTAATTCGTCATGGAAATATAAAGCTAAAGCATGTCATAAAAGTAAGCATCGCAGTCCATCCGTGAGTGGGACGAATCGTAGAATTATCTAATATCTCCCAATGCATTGCCGCTAATACGTAAAATGTTGTTTTATAATAACATGAGCCCAATGCTCATAATATATATGATAAACTGAGAATGTATGAATAGTACTAGTATATTGGCTATTCATGGATTGAGTAAAACAAGAACATTATGTCTGTAGCTTCTATTTTTTGTGGTTTTCTGGTGTTTGTGTCTAGGTCTTCCATCCTGCTCACATTCAGCAAATCTGCTCCGATCCTTACAGGTATATGACACTTACATAAACACGCCCATATGCATTCATGTCATATCGTATAGGGTAGGATGTGTTGATGTCACATTAGAGAATTCATGACTTACAATGGATCATAAACTTTGGCATGTGAAGGGACTTAAATCCCTTGTAGTGGCCCAGAGCATTGATGGAATGCTCATGCGGCATTGAGCTGCATCCATTTAAATGTGTCTATCTCGATAAGCCAAGAGTTGAGACATTGAGGCTCGCGATGAGAGCTCGAAGTGAGCTCGAGCGGCCTTGTTTAATGTCTTTATCTCTCATTACTAAGAGTACAATTTTCTAAGCACCAGTGTATTTTTCTATATATACATTACATACCCACCTTTAGGTTTTTGAGAATCCTCTCCTAGCCTTTTTAGCTTTTCACGAAGGAGCTGCTGCTGCCTCTTGGGCTTCCTCAAGCCTTGGTGTTGGATCCCACCATCAACACCTTGTGACGCATCATATACCCAAGGTAATACATCTTCCATCTTCCTTTAAGGTTGTATTCTGTCTATCCTTGTTAGGTATAGATTTTTCCTTAGGTTCTATATGATGTATCTAGCGTTGTTATTGCATGTTTTTACTTTTGTTAAGTATTGCATCCATAGCATGTTGGTTGAGAAACCCCTTGTTAGTATAACCATAGGCTTTGAAACTAGTATTAGTTTTATGACCCTAGGCCAGGTTGTCATGTCATGTAGTAACTTGAGACCGTGTGACTTGTGATAGTCTCACACTCTTGCCTCTCGGCTAGTAGTTACGGAGAAGCCTTCGGTGTTACAACCCTCCATTGTGCCGTAGTTCTTACCTTTCTTTGGATCGGTAACTAGACCACACCTGAAGTCATGACCATGGATGTCCTTAACCTAGCGGTTTATAGGAGTTCATATTGGTTATCTTTCTTGTCATCATTCCTCCCACCTTCCACCAGCATGGTTCTTCAATGCACACATGGTCGAGGTATCTCGGAGCCCTCTTTGATAGGGAGATTAGGACTAGTTCCCTTGGACCTCATGCTACTCATGACCTCTGTTTGGATTGCATATGAAGATACTCATAGAACGTTAGAGGGGGAGCTATCGCGACTAGAAGATAGGTTTTCTGTTAGGAGTTACGGGTGTTTCCTATTATGTCTATCTTGTAAACCTCTTGGCTTATAGTGCATATTTCCACCATGTGTCGGTGTCGTTGTGTTCATCTGGGGGAGCTTCCCTAGGGTTCCCACGTATATCGCGTGTTCCTTATGGTTATTGGATGTTTTAGCTTTTTACAGCTTTATGTTGATGTTTTAATTATTAACTTTAACTTGCTATCATGTTAAGTTAGAGAATTAATTAATTTAAATTAAAAGATTTTAATTTATCGGCTCCTAACCTATTCCCCCCATAACTTAGTTTATCCATTCGCAGCAGTACTTTCAATTGGTATCAGAGCGAAGTTCTCGCTCTATGGACTCACATCCCGAGTAGATCCTTCGCTTGCTGCCAGCCTATCATCTGTATCAGATGATTCTGTGTCTATATGCCATTTTGAGTGTTTTGGTTGCCATTTGACCAACCCCCATTCCCTCTAATTGGATAAACAAATCTATCCTTCTAGATTGGTGATTCAATACCTTGAATCACCTTCTTCTGCACACCATAAACATTCCCTACCAAGCTTTGTCTTGCACAGTGAGCTGGTCCATGCTTTTGTAGGAACCATACGGACCCTTCTTATCGGCCCTTTCACGTTGTCAACGTGTCATCCATTTCCCCTTCCAGGTCTCTCCTTGCATAGTGACCTGACACATTCGTGTACATTCTTTAGGTCTTCCTTAGGTGTTGTCCTCATGCCGTCTTATTCCTTGTTACCTCTCCCTTATGCCCGTGTCATAGGATTTGGCATTGTATCTTTCCATCTAGTCATTCCTTCTAGAGAGGTCATATAAGAGATTGTATATATATATTATGTATATTTATCTTGTTTCTCCTCTTTTGCATGCGTGTGTGCCTGACATGCTTATTATATGCATGCATATGCTATGAGATAGCTTACAGTCTTATCAAGCATAATGATTTGATAAAATTTTATGAAAATTTAAATTTTCATTCTTTCATGTATAATTATGATTATGTTCATACCATGAGTTGATAGTCCTGTTATCTCTCTATCTGCACACACACTTTGAGACCTTTAGACTTATGAGTCATAAGTTAGGTATTATATCTAGTCTTTTGGTTATGACCATATGGTTTTGATCTAGATTGACCCACATTTGTGGTTTACCTTAAGATGCGTTCCCTTGTCTACATCCACATCTCACCGACTGCCAGTTGTCGGTGTAAGTCGTTACTCTGTGTGAGGAACCACCTGCGTTCGGTGTGAGTCGTCGTTTGTGCGTCTCTCCCTTGGTTACTCTGTGTGAGTAACCACACTATAGTATAAAGTGTGTTTAGCCTTATTTCGGCTTTGGATTTTGTATAACGGTAAAAGGTCACGTATGTGCCTTTTGATTATTAGACTAAGGTTTGTACACATATATGGAGGTCCAAACACCTTGGGTTTGGATTCTAGTTTTAAGCGCATTATTCATTTCCTTATTATAGGATTTGATTCTTACTTATGTCCTAATAAGTATATTGCTCTCGTGCACAGAGTTCACAGTTCACCGTTAATAGAGTGATAATATGAACTAGGTATACTTAAGTTAATCCTAGCATATTTACATATTCATACATGTGTTTTCAATGTTTCATGAGGATTTCTCATGTTTTATGTGCTTATATGAGTTATTTATGCTCATTTCATATACATGCTTAGAATATGCATTTTTATTGTATATTTTCTTTTGCATGTGTTTTAAGGGGTTTTCTCTGGCTCTTGGGGGAGAGTTTTAGAATGTGTATATTGTCAGGATAGTATACTTAAAAGCCATGCTTTTCTGTATTTTATTATCATGGATCCCTTGAATATTAGTTGTAAACAATTGAGATTTATTTGTATTTACTATTTCATAACCATTGTGTGTATGATGGATTATCCTTAGTCTGTATATCTTGTCCAGTATTTGACTCGTCGCATGAAGCGGGGATGATTGGGTCAAAGGTTGTGACAAAATATATAGGTGGGCATTGTGACATCCTGGTTTCCAACATCGGAATGGGAGAGGGAGTTCTTAGGCTATAAAAGTAAAAATCGTGAACCCTTACAAGTAACGAGGCCTTTTCCCAGGTGGTAGGGACCCTACCAGAACTCCGCGGTTAAGCGTGCTTGGGTAGGAGCAATTCTGCGATGGGTGACCCCTGTGAAGAACAAAACCATGAGGGATTTTCCCAAACTGGACAATATCGTTGCTTGTGAAGGTTCGGGGTGTTACAAATGGTATTAGAGCTGACTCTCCTTACCTTCGAGTGTGGGCCCCAGGTGTCTCGCGTTGCATGAGGGCGGCCTACCGAGTGAGCGGGTCAGGGGAGTGGACTACCAGGCTACTGGAGCTGGGAGGCAACTGCACGGGGACGTGCAGCCCTAAGGGGGAGGATTGTGACATCCAGGTTTTCCACATCGGAATGGGAGAGGGAGTTCCTGGGCTATAAAAGTAAAAATTGTGGTCCCTTACAAGTAACGAGGCCTTTTCCCAGGTGGTAGGGACCCTACCAGAACTCCACGGTTAAGCGTGCTAGGGTAGTATCAATTCTAGGATAGGTGACCCCTGGGAAGAATAAAACCATGAGGGCTTTGCCCAAAGCAGACAATATCATTGCATGTAAAGGGTCAGGGTGTTACAGGCTCACAATTATAATAGACACAAAAAATCTAGTCGTACGATTACATAACATCGTTATATTAGTTGATCATGGCAAGGTCAAACGAAAAGAATTCACGTTTGGGAATTTGTTGTCCGAGCTCGATGTGTTAGTACACTGGGAGTGTATTGAGCAGGATCATTAGGATGATCAATTCTATACTGATGATATGAACTGATCCACATCCTATATTGTCATGTACTGCACGTACTCTTAATCCTGACGTGATTAATCGAATCATGTTCGGATAATGCGCAGTGCTTGGAGTCACCAATGGCTGAGATTTCGATATTGAGATCAATATGATGGGTGGGTTGGGTACTGTCATTATTCCATGAATGGTTGATAATTAATTGACGAAAACCACATCTGACTTAGGTTGAGGAGTTCCCACTCGTGTGCTTTGCATATAAGTTTGACTATGCCAAACTTGTATAGTGGATCGGTTGATCCGGCGTAATCAGTAGGTCAAGCGGTGTAGGTGCGAGGAAAAGTGGATTTTTTAACTGGGTTATCGGTAACCTAATTCGATTTTTTGGAATCCATATCTTAAACATGGGGAGAGTACAGTGAAAATGATAATTGGAAACTCGAGACACAAATCGAGTTAGGGCCGGGAGTTTAGTCAACACCTTTAGTGGATTAAGTCTTGGTTCGTTCGAGAAAGGATCTAACTCGAGGATTGAGTTAGGGATATCCGGTGTTCTTATAAGGTTACCCCGAGTGCTATACTTCCTCGTGATCCCTCACGTTGCCCGATTATATGCGCGAAATTATTTCTTGTTTGTTTCGGTAATTATTTAATTCAATTCAATCGTTGGCCCTAGGGGAACATTTACCTATGTATTTTCGTTAAGATATATTAAAATATATATTCGAAGCAAAATATTAGGAAGTAAATATATTGTGGAGATTTTTTAGGAGGAAATTTTGTTTTTCTCTCTCTCCTTCCCCTCTTTGGCCGACCGCTATATGATATATTTTAAATAATTATTTTATGCATATATGGTGTATAATATATTTTGAAAGAGAATTATATATATCTCTAAATATATATACATTGATATTTATCCTAAAAAGGAAATATACAAGATATACACAATATATTATTTTTGGTGCCAAAGAACCCTAGCCGCCGGCCATCCCTCTCTCCTCTTTGCATTCTTTTTTCAATTTTGAGGGTTGGTGTATGAGAAGAAATAAAGAAGCAAGAATGTGCCTCAACTAGATATGGTGCCCACACTCCGTGCTCATTGTAGCACATTCGGGAGATACGCGAGAAGATCGCAAGGTGGTCTCTACTTAACGTGGAACAATTGAAACTTTACTACAAAGTTTCATTCGGTATATTTCATATCCTGCTCTATGTATGTCTTTCTTTTTCATGAAAATGTGAGATTACGATTTTGACGTCCATGTAATCGATCCTAAAATTTTTTTTTTAAAACTTCCACTGGGCCGACTCTAATAGTGGTATCAGAGCCGGTCATGCGTTTTTCATGAAAAGCTTATGTGCTAACTATGGTTTTGCAGCTTTTAGTCGTTACGATCCGGTCTTGAACGTATTGATTTTATTTTATTGTATTTAACCGAAAGTATCCCGACGGTTTTTAAATCGGGATTTGGATTTTGTACGGCACCAACGTGGGTCAAAGGTTTTTGCAATGTTAATACTTTTATATTCATGTTTTTTGGATTTATTTTGTAAATTGGGTAAAAAAAACAAGGATTGATTCGACAAGGCGGCTACCACGATGGCGAGGCTGTTGCGGCCCGGTTGCAGAGCAGATGCAACAAATATGCGGCGCAGATGCAGGCGCCGCGCAGGCCAGTGGCGAGCCAGGCACGGGCGGCGGGCTGCGGGCCGTGTGCGGCAACTGTACAGGGACTGTGTGACAGACGTGCGGCACTGTTGCGGGGCATTGTGCAGACATGGGCTGAGGCCTATTTGGCATGGCTTTTGGCTTTTTCCGATAGTGTAGCGGGGATCCGAGGCTAAGACGGAAGTCCGGGAGCTGAGGCGACATATCGGGCCTTTGGCGGCTCGATTACGGTTTTCTGAACCCTAGGAATTTAATTTTTAATCTGAGACCGTCGGATTAAAAGGATTAAATCAACGGATCGGATCGTAATGACATAATATTATTTATTTTTGTTGTTATATTTAATTTTGTATTTATTTATTTTAATTAATTGCGTGGATGGATTTTTCTTTTATTTTATTTCTCCTTTTCTGTATGATTTTTTCAAATCTAAGAATATTAGTAAAATGGTTTTTAATAAAATAATTAATCCAAGCAATTTTTTGAAACAAAAAATAACTAGAAAATTAAAGTTATTTATTTTGCGATAAGTAGATAATTAATTAAAGTTTTTTTTGAAAAATCGGGTAAGTAAATTTTTTCGTAAAATTAAATAAATAAACCTTTTATTTGTTTTAATAAAATTAGACATGAGATTTTAATTATTTAAGGCCGAATTTATTTTAATTAGATAATTAAAATATGTTTAGTTTATAAAACAAATAAAAAGGTAAAAACCCTCGGTTTTTTTAAAATAATAAGTTGGAGAAGGATTTATTCGTGGATAAATCCTATGGTCTCCATCAGACATTCGTTGGAGATGTGATTTTATCTCGCGTACCGACCTGACCAGTCTCCCTGAGAAGGGTTAAAATTATGGTATCTCTGGAACGAGTCCCTAGCTAGGGGTAATTTGAAATGTAATGCAAAGTTGGGCTCGCACACACCGAGCTCGAAACTTTGTCACGGGATTTTCAAATTAGGTGTGACGGTTATACACAAGCAATGGATAAAAATATCCTCTACGAGGTGTCACTATTTTTGTTTGTGGAGACTGCAGGTAATTGGTTATTTAATCACTTAAAATATATCTAGAAATAAAAATATGTTAGTTCTTGGTTCGTTAGCGTGTTAGACGTCCACACTGCGTGCCCTAATTAGTTGATGTGACTCTAGGCGGATTGGTTTTGTTGTGATATCTTCTAAGAGGGATTAAGAGACTGACATGTTTATCCGGACGAGGATTGATTAGTAGACGTCCACGCTGTGTGACTTGCTCAATCACAAAGGCTTCGGGCTGCCAATAATTCTTTCAAAATTAAAAGGTTTAGGAGCCTTAAATTTTTCAAAGGAATTAAAAAGTTTTCTCTTTTGTTACTCAAGATTTAATATGGGATCATTTAATCCACTTGTGGCGATTCTCAAAGAACACAAGTTAACTGGACCAAATTTTATCACATGGAAACGGAACTTCGATATAGTATTGACTTCCAACGATTATAAGTTCGTGCTCACTAAACCTTGTCCTCCAACTCAAAATAACGAGACTCCAGAATTGGATGCTCGTTATTATGAGTTAAGATAGAAGACTGATCGAATGACAACTTACTATATGTTGGCTTCTATATCGGACGTGTTACGAAGACAGAATTAGTCTATCGAATTTGCAGCTATGATCTTGCTTAACCTCACATAAATGTTCGGTGAGCATGGTCGGGCAGCAAGGCAGGTAGCCATGAAGGCTTTCATGAACACAACTATGGCTAAGGGTACACCTGTTAGGGACCACGTTGTGAAGATGATCAGTCTTCTGAATGAGCTGGAGGTCCTTATAGTCGAGATCAATGGGGAAACCTAGATTGATATGGTGCTCCAATCTTTGCATGATTCCTTCAATCAATTCTGCCTTAATTATACAATGATCAAACTCGATTTTTCTATGGTGGAATTGTTAAAAGGACTCCAAGCAATGGAAGGTGTTATCCGTAAGTCATCCCATGCATTTGTTGCAGAAAAAGCTTCATCTTCTATGCCAAAAGGTGGTAAGAAGAAGAACAAAGGTCGACAACAGATAAATGCTAAGAGGGTTGGCATGCCTAAGCTATCAGTTACCAAGATGAAAAATAAGGCGCCTAAGGGTAAGTGCTTTTATTGTAAAAAATCGGGACACTGGACGAGGGATTGTCCTAACCGTAAGAACAAGGAAGCTGCAGGCATTACTTTCTCTTTGGTAGTTGAATCATGTTCAGCGATTGTATCTAGAGGAACCTGGTGTGTAGATACGGGAGCTACTAATCATGTATGCAATTCTTTGTAGGCGATCCAGGCAGCTTAGACAGGGTGAGATATATCTGCAGATTGGGAACAACGCCTAGGTCTCTATTACAGTAATGG
>JAULLE010497617.1:0-10464 GCA_035668155.1 Sarracenia purpurea
GATGTCTTGTCAATCGTCGTTCAATGTAGTGTAATAGTATCACCATCACTGAATAGTCTCCCATAGCTCGTCTACAACGGGATGTTAATTCCACATCCTTGTTGCATCAAAAATGGATCACAATGCTGTGGTAATACCTCACCAATAATGTATCGAACTATCAAAGCTATTTATGTCTCTTTTTTGCTACACTTTTGATAAATCCTTACTCTTCTTTTTTCTTCTTTTCTCTTTTTTTTGTTTTTTGTATATATTTATCGAAAGAGTGTGGCAAAATGAGTATTACTGAATAACTGCTATTTCACTTTTAGGCATGTAGATAATACAATATCTGGATGTCACTTCTCTTTCCATAAGTTCGATTCCTTTTCAATTACCATAAATTCAAATAATGCATTTTGGATTTTAAGTGGGTAATAGAAATAAAACATGCTTAAAAATTTTCAAATACGGCTCAAAGTGGGGGCCTATGGATGATATTTTCGTGAAGGAATGAACATGCTCAAAAAGACAAAAATGGCCTAATATCCATTCCTAAAATTTCATACAATATTTCAGAATTATAATTAGGTGCATATTGTCAATTTCTCAGTCTAGAAAAAGAATAACGAGATTCTCTACGATTTGGGTTGAAGACAAAAAAAATATCATATATGAGTAAGTGTAATAATTCCCTCAAAATAAAAGATAAGGCTCAAAAGTTTCCTAAGGGTTAAGTCTCCACCATTTCTGTCTTTTCAATTATTTTTCCCTATTAAAACTCACTTGCATGCTAGTTGAATACTCAATCGAGTGTGCAAAGAAATACCAGGGGGTTTGGTCTTGATCATTATTCACTTAAAGTTTTTGGATGCTTAAAAATTATTTCATGTTTTTCTCATAGAAAATACATTGTTTACAAATTTATTTTTAAATTTTTTAGACAACATATTTCAGCCAAAATGTTGTGTACTCTTATATGAATGGGAAAGAATCTTTTCATATTGGTAACTATCCCACCCCCAACTTAAACTGTACAATGTCCTCATTGGACAAAAATAAGATTAAGGTAAAGAAAAATAAAAGTTACCAATATGTCCAGCAGCTATTTATTATGTCCAACCTATTAAAACATACAAAATTGTGCATTTAAGTAAAATGCCACATGTATAGGGATAAAATTGGTAAAGAGCATGGAAAAAATAATGTAAGCAATGGATAGGAGCAAACAAACTGAATACTGCATTTTGGTTCATTTGATTTCATATAAACGAGTACAAAATTCAGGCCAACGACACATGAGAAGAAACATGCAACTAAACATGACAAAAAGAAAAATAAAAAGACATAAAATAATACAAAAAACAGGTCTCGAGGGAGGGGTGTATTTTGGTTGCGGCAATGCAGGGTTGTGGTTTGGTGTGGGTCAGAGGGATGTCTTTGAGTTGGATGATGACGGAGTTGCTGATTTTGTTTCAGAAGAAAGATTGTTAGTTGTGATTATTGATCCGGATGATGATGAAGCAGGGTATTAGATTTTTTTTCCATATAATAACTGCCTCCTAATACTTCTAAGTAGAAAAAAAATTTCTAAAACTTCAATTGGGCCAAAGAAATTGTCGAAACAAACGACCTTTTCGTGCAGACAGCAGACATCTCCACACTGATGACTATGTTACCCTACATAGCAGAAGATGGGTCTTTTATACTCAGATTCCCAAGAGTCAAACTCCTTATAGTACATCCTCAGTTTGCTCGTCGGATAGATTATGCCGGTAGCTCGGGGTATTACGGCTGGATGTGTCTACAAAGCTATGGAGAGGAGTCTCAACCCATCTAGTGGGCTTACTCATCCCTCACTTGACCACTTTGGAGATATGTCGACCTCGGGAACAGTGATATTCTTTGAAACATGTGTTGTAGTGGTCTATTAGTCCATAATAACTTTAATTAACGAAAACTCTACAGAATCCCTATCTCTTAGGTCTACGTTTCAAGGGATACAGACTCTTGTCTTGAAACGACTCTTGCTGATCGGAGCTGGGCACATGATCCATTTATCCTTGGCGTGCGAAGTGGGCAACTCAGTGAAGATAGTCGTATAACGTCTTCAGATGACATCTCTTATTGGAAAAGAGATCCCTGGGCTCCCTCCTAGGAAAGGCTAAGTTTAACGTCTTCAACCAGACTTTTCCAGCTAATTACTCGGCTAGTGGGTTGGGTCCAAAGTTTAACCTTCTCCCCTAGCTGGAAGAGTTGTCTCCACTCCCAACAGTACTGCGTGAGATGTAGCTAACGTTGATTGCCGCATAGTTGTTATTGGTATTGTACGTGGGAGGTGGTGGTGAACGAGACAGAAGGTCAGGTGGTTCAAATCTAGCATTCCAAGGTGGACGATTAAGATAAGTGGTGGTTCTTGACGTGACTAGGCATGCCTCTAAAGGATCATCAGTTAAGATAAAGGGAAACGCATTCTCGATAGCTTCCTCTATATCGTTAACTGCACAGCAATCGTCATACGAAGACGGATAGTGGGAGGCATGAAAGATATTTAGACGTAGTCTTATGTTTCCAAAAGAAACATCCATCACTCTAGTTCGACAATTAATACATGCATTAGCCGTAGCCAAGAAAGGTTGAGTGAGGATGACGGGATTTTACCTCCTTGAATTCGAGTCAGGCTCGGTGTCTAGGACAATGAAATCAACAGGGAAGAGAAACTTATCAACTTAGACAAGCACATCTTCTATGACTCCACGTGGGATTTTAACAGATCAGTCAACTAATTGGAGAGTGACCGGTGTCGGTTTGAGTTCACCTAGATTAAACTACTCATACACTGAGTATGGAAGGATATTCACACTAGCTCTTAAGTCGGGAAGGGCATGGTTAATTGAATGATTACTGATGATGCAGAAGATTGTAGGTATCCCTAGGTCTTTTAATTTAGGGATAGTGTTGTGACAGAGTACAGAACAAATATGTTCTGTTAACAGTACTTTCTGGGGGATGATAGTCTTCGTCTTACGTTTTTGAGTGCATAAGTCTTTTAAAAACTTCGCATAAGACGGTATTTGTTGGATAGCATCAAGAAGGGCCATGTTGATTATGACTTGTTTGAATAAGTCTACTTCGTCAGTCATTGGTGGTCCCTTCTTGTGCTGGGGTGCTTACGGTTCTACGCGTGATGGGTAGGGTGCCTTTGGTTCTTTTGGGATTACCGTATGGGCCATAACTGCCTCCCCGAATGGATCTCTATGGAGTAGTGCAGTAGCAGTAGGTGCTGGCTAGGGTGTTTCAGAGTCATCAGACTCTTCTATAGTCGCTGGTTTGGGTAATGTCTGAGGGTTACTGGGCAGCAGCCAGGTGTCTAGCTCTTTTCGACTCCTTAATGTTATAACAGCTTTTGCCTGTTTGTGGTATACACCATTTTTTCTAGGGCTTCTATCTATGATGTATTGGCCTTTAGGGCTATCCACCGGCTAACTCGACAGTTTTCTATTCTCTTGATGGCTTAAAGTAGTAGCTAACAACCCAATTTGGATCTCCAATTCGACAATAGATTGGGAGTGGGAACTCAAAAGTTGGGTTCTCCTATCCAATTGTTCAAATTTTGTATCCAAATTTTGTAAGACTTACAGGACTTTCTCCTCAAACCCCAGAGTTTGTAGAGGATCTGGAGGTTCATGCTGTGGAGCAGAAGCCCTATAGGATGAAGGGTTATAACCGTTGGAGTATGTAGGCCTAGGCTATGGGGCTGACATGCTACCTTATTCCGGATGTTGTTGTGAGGGGAAATTAGAATGATTTCTCTATCCCAGATTATAAGTGTTTGAGAACATGTCATTCACCGGTCGAGAGAATCCTTGTGCTGCATTGACTTGATCTTGCACTAACTCTAGGTATTGTGCAGCGGTAGGGAAGTCTGAGACAAAATGGATCGGACTAGTTCATAGAGCACATGGACCTTGCAAGGTCATAGACAGGCTAGAGGTAACAGGATTTGGCCCATTAGACAGAAGCTGGGTTAGAGTTTGTGTTAAGGTGGCCACTAGGTTGGGAATTTTTTATTGTGGGACCTCATATATGTTGCGTGGTGTATAGGAGAAGGCAAGGGTGTTTTCAATACGAGACATTGAAGCTTGGTGTTGGGAGTTATCACTCAGTTGTTCAGCAAGCAACCATGCCTCGTTCTCATTTTTAAGCATGAATGTACCACCACAAGCCACATCAACAAACATATGATATTGATTCGTCAACCCATCATATAACCATTAAACCAATTGCCAATTTGGCACCTGATGATGTGAACATGATCTAAGGAGGTGTTTTAGGAGTTCCCAAGTCTCATGAAAGGCCTCGCCTTCTAATTTGGTAAAGCTGGCAATGGCGCAGCTTATTTAGTTAGTCTTACTAATTAGGAAGTACTTCATAAGGAATGCTTGTTGCAGAATAGTCCATGTTGTGATTGTGCTCGATTCTAAAGAATTAAGCCAATGTTTGGCTTTAAATTTTAGGTGGAACGAATTCAAATTTAATTTCAGTGCTTCATCTGAGAAATTATTGATTTTAAAAGTTGAACATATCTCAAAAAATTCATCAATGTGTCTATAAGAGTCCTCAATGCTAGTCCCATAAAAAGATGGAAGCATTTGAAATATATGGGACTTAATTGCGTATTGTGTAGCTCCAACTGCAGGAAGGTTGATGCAGGATGGTGATACATACGCGGATGGGGTGTAATGGTCAATTAGAGACTTCATCAGTTGGGTAATTTGGTTGACTTGATCGTTTTGTTGGTTTGCAGGTGGAATAATCAGAGGGTTCGGGTGAAAGGGTTCTAATGGAGGCTTGTTCTAAAGGTTCTTTCTATTTCAGGATCGAATGGATCTAAGTCATAAAGAAAAGAGCGGCCACTAAGCATACAATGAATAATACTGAAATAAGCAAGAAATAGTAAAAAAAATTTAGTAGCATCCGGACGAAATGGAAAAAACGCCCATATAGTATATGCATATTAGCGTCTCGACGGCTAAGGATAGAGTCCGGACGGCCCGGGTTCCAGAATTTAAAATTTTCTATTTTAGTAGAAAGCTAAAAATTTCCAAAAACTCAGGCTAAAAACAAATCAAATAATTTAAACAAAAATAGGCATCTAATCCCCAGCAACGGCGCCAAAAACTGGTGTAACCGGTCGCTTTGTCGTTAATCACGGGTTACCCATTTGTTTTATAATTTATACCAAGATCTACTACTAACTAGGCCAATAGCAGTAAGTCCATGGTCGATCCCATTAGGAAAAGAGTTATTTTTATTAAGAATTTTGTTTAAACTATTTAATCTACAAGGAAAGAGTAAATCATGGATTTTAGATAAATGGTTTTTAGCAAGTAAATGTAAAAAAAAAAACAATTAAAATGGGATTTAATTAAATTAATGAGAAAGGTTCCACCTCAGCGTTAGAATCCACCGTCACTTGATAATCTAGTTTCGATATAGTTCCTCTTTTATATAGTTTTGAATTAGATTAGGTCCTATCGTGACAAGACCGATATGGATATTCAAGAATGATAGATTTTAATTTCAACAAGGTATACAATATCCGGACTATAGCGTATCTCAATTTCTACTCCTAAAATCCCAAATCACAAATACGGCATAGTCTATCCAAGATTATAGCACGGCCCATCCGGAGCACGACCCGTCATATCCAAGGCATAGGCTATCTCAATTTTGCATATTCGAACAGTTAAACAACCATGCAACAATCATTTAATGCAATCACAGAAAGCTTAAACGAGAATTAAATTAATTAGAAAATATCAACAGAAAGGATTCAATAATATTGCTGCATAACAATTCGATTACAAAGTATAAATCAAATAAGGAACTAAGTCTACTCATATGTTACAAATTTCGGCTTCATCATCACCCAAGGCAGAGGCGGGAACTTAGCCACTCATGGTCGGGTAGAAGTCCATCATCAAGTTGATGTCAATCGTCATCTGCAGCTCCTCAGTGAGGCTTGGACCTTCCAAAAGTGACTTGGCCGGGGCCAGAGATATGAATGATAGAACTCTGAATTCGAGATGACAGAAGATAATTTGGATGCTTGGAGGTGACTAGGCATGGAGCGTCCAAACGTTTTGCACAAGCGCCCGGACGGGATTTGCGTGGTGGCTACGTCAGTTTCTTGGTTCGGAGCGTCGTGACGTTCGACGTAAGCGTCTGTACTTTCGGTAAAAGTGTCGGGATGTTTTTCTGTAGCGTCCGGACATTCGGCATAAAAAATGTCAAGACTGTCGTGGACTAGCGTCTGGACATTTTTCGTGAGCGTCTGGACGTTTTGTGACATGAGCGTCCAGATGTTTTGCACTGTTTTGCTGGACTTCATTTGGTTGCATCGTTTTTGTTGTAAAAATGACTATTTTGTGGACGTTTTATGTCACACCTCCAATTCCTATCTTATGCATAAAAATACTACAAAACGCGTATTAGATAATAAAATGGACTAACTCAGTGTAAATTAACAGATCTAAATCGTCACTTTGGAGTGCCAATCACATACCCAAATAATGGATGCAAAATACAAGTCAACCCGCTCGGAATGACACACAACCCTTCCAACGGCTCAAAGGTATTTGAACATATAGCTCTGATACCATGTTGTAACGCTCTGACCCAGAGGCATTAAAGAAATACAAATACCGCGAAGCACTCGATCAAAACCCTGTTATAATAGTTAAAACACTTATCAAAATCTGAAACTCAAGCCGAATCCTTTTTACCAAAATTTTTTCTTAAAATGACAGAATGCTTGCGTTAAAGAAAACTAAAAATGTTTGAAAAATATTCTAACTCTTTTTGGAAGATTTCGGCAGAATTTCTCCAGTTTTTGGACTACCTCAAAATCGATAATGTAGGCAATAACCTGTAAATAAGCAAATACAACAACCCAGCAACAAAATAAGCCCATCGAAGGCACCGAACAACAACAACCTAAGCCCATCCAATGCATCTAACAACAATAATATAAGCCCATCCAAGGCACAAATAAGCTACTCTAAACTAGAAAGGAAAGCGAAGCTGACATCCCGATGAGATATCACATGCATACAACTAAGTGATAAATTACCTTATAGCCGTACAGTTATCCAACAACAGAAACTGGAATATAAACTGATATATATATTCATCCAAAATGACAGAATGTAAAGAAATGCATGGTATAAACACAAGTCCCGATCCTGGCACGGAAGGGACGAACCACAAATCAATCCAACAGCTATCACCCATTTCTAAACCTGCACGTTGTCACTAAAACAATGCAAACCCACTGGCTTGTAGGAAGTATAATAACTAAGGAAGCATGATAATATGCGAGGATGATTATGCAGCACAAAAATTACGCATTTTAAACCTTTAAAATTCTAACATGCATAACCTAGTTTTCCCAAAACCAAACCTCACCAAGAGGTGACTTTTAAGCAAAACAGTGGTCCAAAGACCAAGTTTTCTTTCTCAAACCAGGCCTTACCATTTCATAATGAATATAGGTTATGTCTCATACCTCAACTTATAAACATTATGCAATCCACGTAGACCAGAAGTTAAAATTAATAAACTTAAAACCACTGTATAGTTCATAACACTAGCAGTTAGAACAATTGATAATACAGGGAAAACAATATAGTTTTCAATTTAAATGGAATCATTAAGTGCAGCGGGAGAAATATGAAACAGGTATAACACATACCTACCGTCTCACCGAGCTACTTCAAAGTACCTACTCCATCATCTCCAAACCTCCACTCCCAGCCAAAACCAGGGCAAAGGTGACATGAGAATGCCGATCCGAAATTGACACCCATCTAACGCCCATGTGATGCCGATCTGAAATAGACACCAACCATCCTCGATGGTAGATGAGACCTCTTGGTGAACTCTCAAATGTACCGAGATCAAGCATCGCTCAACACCAAAACCACAACATCGATACCCCTCTCATGAGTATCTCTCACCCAGACCAATACTATAACAGGTAATGTAATGGGGCAAACAGCAGTAATACCACCAAACTGCAAAATAAAGCGTGGTGTCTCATATTAGCAAGTGTATATGGAAACAAGAATTGCTATAACAGGCATAAATATATAACCAAAATCATAGTGTAACAGTAACTATCAATGACATCGTGTATCCAATGATATTACGGTATCAATCAGTAGTAATAAATTGAACTGTATCAGAAGCCAAGATGCTTCACAGAGCCAAACATATATGAAAATCGTATCTGCTACAAAAACTACAAGTGTATATCTAGAATCGTGATACTACGATAGCTATCGGTGATATACAGGAAATAGCTGTGTATCTAAACCATATACACAACTACAGTAATAAGTGAATAAAGGCCCAGTCTGTAACTATCTTGTATTCAAGTAACTTGTAATAAACATAACTCCTAATGTAAACGTGAATAAGAGAATTTGACTCAACCCACAAGTTGAAAAGGTAGCTGAACTATACATCTCCATCAAGATTTCCATCCAATCACCTACATATATCATATGCTCAACAGTAGAATTGCCATCCAAGCAAACAAGCACAACAACAGAACTGCCGTTTAAGCTAATGTATGCATGAAACTGGTGGAAATCTTACAGAGAGACATAGGACAACCGGTTTCACGGAAGAACTCGCAGTTTTAAGGAAAAACTATCCCAAAACCTGATTTTCCCCAAAAGAACATTTTGTCCAAGTGTAACCCAATCGTTTGTACATGATTGTTGCTACGGCCCTCCGTTTTACTAAAAGAAATATTGGCAAGCGACAATCTCAGCACACATGTAGAGATAAGGAAACACTATTTAAAATCGACAAGATCCATTCTTGTATCTAACTGTCAAAATTAAATTGCCAACTTATAATTAACTAATGGGAATAAATTATGTTTATCCAAAAATTACCAAACATGAACAATAGCTTACTTTTGCACCAATCTCACTTAATCGAGATCAATTTCACAAAAATATCCCAAATCCACCAAAACCCCCAAATCAGCCCCTAATCTCCAATCCAAGACCCTAGATATTTAAAAATTGAAATTGATACCACAAACATAGTTCTTGCAAGCATAGATAGTTATCTCAAGGTCCAATTTCATGATTAGATTACCAATTGCAAGATTTAAAAGCTCAAAACCCACACATAATTCCACCCGGGTTCGGGAACCCCGGAATCTCAATCAATAGCAAAACATTTCTTAAAACTCAAACTAAATTAGTAGATATGTTCTTAGGACCTTCAATCTTACCTCCATCGATGAAATCAAAAGAAATCGAGCCAAGAATTGACTGTTGAAGCTCACGGTGCACGTCCGTCGATTCTGTTCTTCCCCATTTTCTATACGTTGTCGGTGGCAATCATCACCGATGGAAGTGAGAATGTGGTCAGCGGTCCTTTTCCTCCCTCATCCTCTCTTCCCTCTTCTCCGTTCCTCCCTTCTCCTGTCGCTCTCTCTCTCTCGCCCTCTAGTTTTTGCACGGTGCGACTTAGTTTGCGCTTGTGTTTGTTTCTTTTGCTTTTTTTTTTGTTTTATAAACTTTTTTTGAGATATTTATAAAAACATCTATATACTCTCTCTCTCTCACACACACACACACACACACACACATATATATATATAACCCATTTCAATCAAACAAAATTTCATTTTGTTTATCAAAAGCTAAATCGCTAAAATCTCCGAAAAGCTTTAATTTTACTTTTAAAATTTTCCACCGTCAAACGGTTAAATAATTAACCATGTATATATATATATACTTTTTTTTTTCCAAATCACAAAAATTTCATTTCCTCCATTTAAAAATAATTTATTCTTTTGAATTTAAACCAGATATAAGAAAAATGTTCGGGTTGTTACAGGACCACTCACTGTTACCATCACCAAAGAGGAAACATCCACCATTAAACCAGAAAGTGAGTACACAGATGATGATTGGAAGAAATTACAAACCAATGCTAAGACTGTAAATTACCTGCACTGTGCACTAGGACCCAATTAGTTCAATAGAATTCCAGGGTGCGATAATACCAAGGAGATTTAGGACAAACTCCAAGTGGCTCACGAGGGAACCAGCCAAGTTGAGGATAATAAGGTTGATATGCTCATTCTAGACTATGAACTTTTTAAAATGTATGATAATGAAAACATCTCTAGTACGTTTACCAGATTTAATCTTTTTATTAATTGTAGGTCCAAATATCAACCCAAAGAGGGGGTGAATGGGTTGATTAACAGATTTTATACTATTTTGAAAATTCTTTTCTTTGATGTTAAATAAACACACAAGACTAATAATAAATGCTGAAAAGTAAAGAGAGAGAGAAAGAGATACTACACATTGATTTATAGAGGTTCGGTCCTCCTTGACCTACTCCTCTCCCCAAGCACCTTGGGAGTTTTGAATCCACTAAAATCCG
>JAULLE010497726.1:0-10450 GCA_035668155.1 Sarracenia purpurea
CCTCGACGTGGTCTGATATGTCTAAAGTACTGACGGAAGCTCATCCACCCACTTCCCCTTAACTTTTTTCAACATTCTTTTGATTCTTTAGAGGAGGGTTTTGTTGAAAATTTTCACTTGACTGTTTCTTTGGGGGAAAGATGGGGGTAGAGAACTAGTTCTTGATGTCGTGGTCTGAGCAGAATTCTCTAAAGACCTTGCTGTCAAACTACTTCCTATTGTCCTCTACCAATGCTCGTGAAATTTTGAAATGTGTGAGGATGTACTTCCAAATGAATCTCTTGGCGTCCACGTCTCTTATGTTGGTGAACGGCTCTGTTTCGATCCACTTTAAGAAGTAATCCGTTTCCACAATGAGGAACTTTTTATTATTGGGTGCCATAGGAATTAGGCAATGTCAAGTCCCTATTGAGTAAACGGCCACGGGCTTATGATGGGGCTCAAAAGTTTTGGCGGGCTACCTATGTAGAGGGTGAACTTTTGGCATTTTTCGCATTTTCGTGCATATAGCAATGCGTACTTCTGTATATAAGGACACTAATACCCCTGATTGAGAGCTTTGTTGGAAAGCGGTTGTACTCCCGTATGTGCTCCAGATTTCCCATCGTGTCGCTCATATAAGAAGTCTTGGACTTTGCTTGGGTGGACACATAGCAAATAGAGTTTAGAGAAGGACTTTTTATATAGTTGGCCATTCAGGGATACCCAGAACCTTGCAGCATTTTGTCTGAGCTTGTGTGCTACCTTCTCGTCCTCGGGCAGTACTTCTTCCATTAGGAACTTAATGATGGGATCCATCTAGCATGGGTCGAGCATATTGGGGATGACATAGAGTTGTTGCCTTTCAACAGATATGCTTGGTTCATGTTGGGCCTGTACCTCTATGACCCTTCGAAGTCTTAGGTCTGTTGCGAAGGCTAGAGCTACTAGAGCATTAATATGAGAGTTATTGTCCCTACTTATCTACTCGATATGGATAGCTCAAAACCTTTTGGTCATCTTTAATGCTTGCATCAGATAGGCAGACATCATGTCGTCCCTTACAACGTATTGACGATGAAGTTGATTGAGCCTGCATTAGATAAGCAGCCATCATGACGTATTAACAGCATTCCTGAGCCTGGCTAGTAACACCTCGTATTTAGCTCTATTGTTGAATGCTATAAAGCCCAGCCTGATGGAATTTTCAATGACGGCTCCCTCAAAGGAGATGATGACCACTTCTACTTCGGACCCCTTCTAGTTGGATGCTTCATCGATGTCTATGGTCCACTCTGATACTTGAGCTTCTATCGGATCGGTCTCGGTTGTGGTTGAGTTCCCTTTCCCGAGCTCAGCCATCTCCCCATCCCCTATGGGTTCACGAGATGTACTTGTTTTAAAACTTTAGGAAGAAAATCAGCAAGTACCTGTCCCTTGATTGACGTCCTGGGCTAGAAGCGGATATCATACTCCCCAAGCTCCACCGTCCACTTAGAAATCCTCCTAGAGAAGTCAGCTTTGCGGAGCAAGGCCTTGAGGGGGTCGGTCGCGAGGGCGATAATTTCATGAGCCTGAAAGTAGTATTCCAGCTTTTAGGAGGTCTAGATGAGTGCAAGGACAAGTTTCTCTAGGGATAGGCAATTGGTTTTGGCATCGAGAAAGGTGTGACTCACATAGTAGATAGGCTTATGCTTAACATCCTCGATTCGGAGGAGTACGACACTTGCGAAGTGTTCATACACTACTAGGTACATATATAGCCCCCCCTCTGGTCAGGCCTGGAGAGGAGTGGAGCATCAGTGAGATAGTCCTTTAAGTCCTACAGTGCTCGGTCATAGTCTTCCCCCCACTGGAAGTCCTTACTCTTCTTTAGGAGTTGGAAGAAAGGTTAGCATTTGTCAGACGACTTACTAATAAATTGATTGAGTGCTGTGGCCATCTCTGTTAGTTTATGCACTTCCCTAATCATCCTAGGAGACTGAACACACTGTACCACTGTGATTTACTCTTGATGTACTTCAATTCCTCCCTACTGATCAGGTGCCTAAGGAACTTTCATGACTCCACAGTAAATGCACATTTCAAGGCATTAAGCCTAAGATTGTATGCCTTCAACACCTCAAAGGTGGATATGAGATCAATAATGTGTCCTTCTTGCTACTCATTTTTGATTACCATGCCATCAATATAGATCTCGATTGAATGACCGAGCATCGGTTGGAGCATCTTGTTGACCAATCTCTGATAGGTTTCCTCGACATTCTTCAATCCAAAGGGCGTCACCTTGTAGCATTATAGCCCTTTAGAAGTGATAAAACATGTCTTCTCCTGATCAGATGGGCTGAGGGCTATTTGGTGATATCCACTGTAGGCATCTAATTAGCTCATCTTGCCATGCTCAGTAGCAGAGTCGACCAATTGATCGATCTTGGGTAGGGGGAATGAATCTTTGGGGGCATGTCTTGTTGAGATCGGTGAAGTCCATACATACCCTCCACTTGCCAGTCTTCTTCTTTACCACTACCGTGTTCAAGAGCCATTGGGGGTACTACACCTCCCTTATTGCGCTGGCTTTAAGCAGTTTCTCAACTTCCTCGACAACGACCTTAGTGTGTTGGGGATGACCTCCTTCCGTATTGGGTAACTGGCTTATGTGTGGGGTTGACTTTGAACTTGTGCTGGATGACCTCAGGATCGATACTCGGCATTTCATACGAAGTCCAAGAGAAGTGTTAGCCCAAGGGTTTTTCAATCAAGTTCCAATTTCGATTTTGACAATTACAACATATTGATTTGATGATTATTAATGTTTTGAATGAGCATAAGTAAGATTTTTAGGATTGAAAGACCTTAAAATCAAATGTGTTGAAGTGCAAGTATATCAAGTATTTGAGCCGACACAAACTATTTTGTGTTAACACCAGAGGACTAAAGGACTTCAAGTATCAAAGGTTTGAGGCGACACATTCAACATTTGAGTCGACACATGACAGTTCTTTCGGGATTTTAAAGCTGAAGAGTCGACACCAATATAGCCTGAGTCGACACAAATTGAAGGCATCAACAACAAAGGCTCCTACAGTTGCAGAAGTGTTAACACCCATGGTGACATGAGTCAACATAAAGCTCTTTGTGGATTCCTAAAGCTCACAAGAGTCGAAACTAAGAACATTTGAGTCGACACCAAGACATTATCATTCTAAGATTTTTGAAGCTCATACTTGAGTTGACACTAATGAATAATGGGTACTCCTCTCCGGAATTGTCGATCCAGTTGAGTCGACACCTAAATGAAATGAGTCGACACCTAAATGAAATGAGTCGACACCAAGAACTTCACATATTTAGAATATCTACATGAGTGGACACCAATGAACAACGAGTTGATCCCAATGAATCAGTGTGATAGATAGATCTAGTTGTGTCGACCCCTCAGAAGAATGAGTCAACCTAACCACTGCTTAGATCTCATTGTGTCGACACTAAAGTCGATTGTGTCGATACTGGCGTGCGGAAATTTGAATCCCTGAAGGTTCTAATGGTTAGTTTTTGAGCATTAAATGCTCATAACAGCTAAATCCTCACAATGCCTATGTAAGGAGTTAATTTTGAATTTCAAACCACTAGAGAGACAACATTCAGTATTCTATTACTGAAATCAAGATCCGAACATTCAAGCATTTACTTTCATTCTCAGATACCTCCAGTTTTGATTTTCATCTCTCTCATTCATTGTATATATCTTTTTTAGAGTGAGTGAACATTTATTGTAGTGAGTGGTTTATTGCTGTAATCTTCTCTGTCAATGAGAACAACAAAAATAACAACTGTAAAGAAGGCGTTTGTACCGTGGTTTCGATTCACCTTCTCAAGAATCAGTTTTAATGGATTCAAATTCCCAATGCACTTGGGGAGTGGATGTAGGTCAGGAAGGACCGAACCATTATAAATCCATTTGCATGTCTCTTCCTTTTAACTATTTATTTTTCAGCACATTATTTATTCTGTTGTTATTTATTTTTCACACTTTAAAGAGTTTAGAAAAGTTTTATAGTTTGCCTATCAACCCATTCATCCCCCCTTTGGGTTGAGTTTTGGGACAACAATTGGTATCAGAGTCTGATCTTACACTTAGACTTAACAATTGGTAAGGATCCATGGAAAACCAGACCAGCATCTTGCCTGAAGGCCAATCGGCCTGTAGACCTACTCTCTTTAATGCTTTGAACTATGCCTATTTGAAAACTAGGATGGCCTACTTTATTTAATCACAAGACATGATTGCTTGAAAAGTCATTGTCAATGAGCCTTTCATACCTAGTACCGTGACTGAGGGAACATCCACCTCTAAGCCTGAGAATGATTACACTGATGACGATTACAGAAAATTGCAAACAAATGCCAAAACTATTAATTTTCTGCACTGTGCACTTGGACCTGACGAATTCAATAAAATTTAGGGTTGTGATAATGCCAAGGAAATATGGGATAAATTCCAAGTGGCTCATGAAGGTACAAACCAAGTGAGAGACAAGAAGATTGACATGTTAGTTAGAGATTATGAGTTATTTAAAATGCATGAATCTGAAAATACTTCTGATATGTTTACTCAGTTCCATCTTATTGTAAATAATCTAAAATCTCTTGGTAGAACATTTCCAAATGTTGAGCTTGTTAAGAAAATCTTAAGATCTCTACCAAAGGATTGGAGACCGAATGTGACAGCCATTGAAGAAGCCAAAGATCTCACCACTCTCGGCCTTAATGAACTTTTGGGTTCTCTTTTAACCCATGAGTTCACCTTGAGAGATGAAGAGGACGTGAAAGTGAAGTAAATAGTGGCTTTCAAATAAATCGAAGATGTTGAACTAGAAGCTACCGAATAGGATGATGATGAATAGCTTGCCTTCATTACAAGAAGAGTTGAAAGGTTTTTGAAGAAGAAAAGAGATTTTGGAAGAAGATTCAACTGAAGGAAGGGACAAACTAGCAAAGACTCAAATCCAAAAGAAAAGAAGGAAGAAATCATTTTCTGTGAATGTCGCAAGCCCAGACACATCAAACCTGAGTGTCCTTTGCTCAAGATGGACAAGAAGAAGTTTCCAAAGAAGGCCATGAAAGCAACTTGGGATGATTCAGATTCAAGTGAAGAGGAAGAAGGCTCAAGTGACCACGAAGTTGCAAACCTTTGCCTCATGGCCTACGGAAATGAGGTAATTTATAGTTCGGATAGTGATAATGACCTACCCTCCAATGAAGAGCTCTAAGAAGCTCTTGAGGACTCATTAAGAGTAATTAAAATGGCTAAAATTGAAAAACATGTTCTATAAAAAGGAAATCACTTCTTTGAACTCAAAAATAGATATTTTAGAAAAAAATGTAAAATATGCTTCTAAAGTCTCAAAAAATTTTCAAGAAGAAACATGTTATTAAATAAAAAAGTTGACGATTTAACTAAGATCATAACTACATTTACTCAAGGAGAGAAAAATCAAGATATATTTCTTGGAACAAAGTATACTTTCAAAAAGGAAGATTTATGCTTTAATCCAAATGAAAGCAAAAATCCATAAAAATCTTTTTGTTAAAGCCACTATGCCGAAACCAGTAAGTTATGATTTCTATGGCAAAAATGGACATGTAATTCAATTTTGTGTTTCTAGACTAAAAAAAGACTTTAATCTAAATGAAAGTAAATCTGTCCACAAAAATCTTTTTGTTAAAGCCTCTATGCCGAAACCAGAAAGTTGTGATTTTTGTGACAAAAACAGACATGTAATTCAATTTTGTGTTTCTAGACTATAAAACAACAAACCAACTAAAAAGGTTTTGGTTATAAAGGGTGAAATCATCTATGTGGTGGCTTATGCCCCTATAGTGGACTAATAATTGATTACTGATCTATCAAAGGGAAAATTGATGGTGTAAGGAAGGAATGACATTCCATCTGCAAAACTATGCTAGTTCTTCGATCCCATAAACATCCATCACATCCAATCCTCGTAACTATCCTAGTATTTTGATTCCACATATGGTCTTAAATCCATTTCTTATGATCGGCTTAATTCTTTGATCTCCCACATGGCTGCAACATCCAAACGTCATAGCCATTATGTCCACCTATACTTTATTGGTGCCGCAATGAATGAGGTTCATGGCTATGTTCTTGAAGTAGAACCTTCTATTTCTGATGTGGGGCATCATGCCAAAGGATGCCGTCAATGCCAAAGAATCAATGAAACGTACCATTTTTTAGTTATTGGAAAAAGGAGGAGACACTTTTAAGAGATGCCAACACTGCCCAATTCACCACCTATTCTCAACACTTTGCTCAGTTAATCATTTACTATTCATAATGTATGTCAATACTAGCTACCAACATGTGCAGTTTACCATAGATCTCAATCCTGCCTATATATAATGTATACAGATTGTGACTCCCATGGATTCGAATCAACTAGAGAGAAAACAACATAAGATTCGAATCACCAATAGGGTGAATCAAATCGTTCTATTGAAAAAGGCATAGGGAATCGAATCAGGTAATATGTGAATCGATTCATAAGTATGAAACAGCACAAGAGAGTCGAATCAATAGTAAGATTAATCGAGTCAGCCAAGAGAAAAAAGGTAAGAGGGATTGATTCATAGGTAAAGGGAGTAGAATGCAAAACAGAGAGAATCGAATCACTATCATAGTGATTCGAATCAAATATGAGAAAAGGGAAAGGGGAATTGATTCTTGGAGACAGTGAATCAAATCCGCAGGTAAAAACAAGGGAAAGAATCGAATCAGCAACAATGTGATTCGAGTCTTGCTGATTCGAGTCTTAGAGGCTAAGGATCAATCCTTTAAGACAGTGAATCGATTCATTAATACAAAAATTATACGTTTCAAGAAAAGGGGTCGATTCACTTCATGTATCAATTATATGCAAAAAATATATATCAAGATTTTCAATGCTATCTAAACCATGATTGATATGGCATATATATCAACAAAACATAGCATGAAATAAGCAACATTTTAAGGCATGATAGGAAGGATATTACCTATTTCCTTAAGACAATCTTTACCATTTTGCCTTGCAACTTGCTGTCACTAAGAGTGACATGTTCCACATCTTTGGTCTTTTAGTATGGGAATAGCTTTGCCTTCCCCTTCATGTTTCTTAACCAAATTTCTTCTTAGTTTCCTCCTGCAAAAGAATGTGAGTTGTGTCCTGGTACCCATCTCAAATTGAGTCCTTGAGAGTTAACATAAAAATTCATATTATGCATAAAAGGGGCATTGTACTTATGTGTGTAGGGAGGTGGTTTTGCAAAGGCTTTCCATTTGGATTGTCTCACATTCCTAGGTTTCCTATGTGTGGCCTTAGCAACTTTTGGTGGAGGATTACCCTTCTTAATCCATATTTTTGTAGTAGGTTTGTTGTCTTTAAGTCTAGAGAAACAAAATTTAGGAATATGTCTCATTTTTCCACAAACGTTGCAGCTTATAGACTTTTGCTAAGGAACTTTAGTGAAAGGGTTCTTATGGATAGATTTTTGCTTATTAGGATTAAAGCCAAGTTCCTCTTTGTTGAATGTGCATTGAATTCCAAGAATCATTTCTAAATTATTTTCTCCTTGAGTGAATTTAGCAATGATTTTTGTTAAGTCCCCAACCTTTTGTTTTTATAAAACATTTTCTTCTTATAAATTGGTTGAGACTTTAGGTGTTGGTTTTTCCAAAATCTCAATTTTTGAATGCAAAGCAATAATTTCTTTTTCAAGAGACTTGATTTTAATCTTTGCTCTTTGATTACTTCTAATGAACTCTTTGAAGCTTCTTGAAACTCTTCATTTGTGAGAGTATCATCATCACTATCAATATTACTACAACTATCTGAAAAATAATGTACCTTATTTCCAAATTCCATGAGAGCATGATTGGTAGCTTCACATTTTGAGAATTCTCCTTCTTCATTACTAGAATCTGTATCATCCCAGGTGGCCTTCATTGCCATCTTTGGATGCTTCTTCTTCTCCTTCTTTAGGAGGGGGCAGTTAGGCTTTATGTGGCCTGGTTTCTTGTAGTTATTGCATATGATCTCCTCTTCTTCTTCTTTGGAGTTGAAGTTAAATTTTCCATTTGATCTCCTTTGCCTTTCTCTTTTCTCCCTCAAGATTCTGGCTACTTTCATAGAGAGGAAAGCAATCTCTTCTTCTTCTTCATTCTTGGTTTTCTCTTCTTCTTCGTCGATAATTTCGGATTTGAGGGCTATGATCTTTTTCTTGTTTTTGCTTTCATCGTCATAGTCCATTCTCTTGTTCATCTCATGGGTCATGAGAGAACCGAGCAGCTCTTCCAGGCTGAGAGTGGTAAGGTCCTTGGCCTCTTGAATGGCTGTGACTTTTGCGTCCCAATTACTTGCCAAGCATCTCAGAATTGTTCTCATAATTTCTGCATTGTAATAAATCTTGCCAAGAGATTTTAGTCCATTTATAATATCAGTAAATCTTGTAAACATTTCAGAAATGGATTCATCGGTTTTTATGTTGAAAAGTTCATAATTATGTACTAACAAACTGATTTTTGATTCCTTAACTTGATTAATTCCCTCATGGGTAACTTCAAGTCTATCCCATATTTCCTTAGCCGTTTCACATGTAGGAATTCTGTTAAATTCATTTGGGTCTAAGGAGCAATAAAGGATGTTCATGGCTTTGGCATTTTTAAGAATTTCTCTAATATCAGCCTCATTCCATTCGGCCTCAGGTTTAGGTGTGGTAACATCATCTGTTGTGACAGTGGGTCTCTTAGGCCCAGTCATTATAACCTTCCATAGGTCATAATCTATGGCTTAAATGAAAATTTTTATTCTAGCCTTCCAATAGGAGTAATTTGTTCCACTGAACAAAGAAGGTCTAGATGTGTATTGGCCTTCAGATTGCATAAAACTAAAGTGGGTGGTTGCCATGGATCTAACTCAACAGGATGTTAAGCCTAATAGCAGAGCCCTACTCTGATACCAAATATGGGTCCACTAAGGCAACCCAAGATAAGGGCGAATTGGGTTTCCAAAAAAAATAATGTGGAATTAAAAACTCTATTTTAAAACTCTTTAAAAACAAATTTTAACACTTAAACAATAAGTAATTATGCAGCGGAAATAAAAACAATTTAAGTGCTGAAAATGTAAAGAGATAAGCGAAAGAGATACTTCAACCACAACACAAGAGATTTATAGTGGGTCGACTTATCCCTAACCTACGTCCACCCCTTAAGATTCCCCTTGAGAAGTTCCATTATCAGAATGTTTGCGGGCACACTCCAAGCCTTTTACAAAGATGATTACGGGCTCACGCTTCAAAGCCTAAGCAAAGATGTTTGCAAGCACAATCTTCAAAGCCTAATCCAGCTTCAAGATCACACTTGAGCTCTTCTTTAAGAAATATTCACTCAAAGGAACAGAAGGGTGACTCACTCTTGTTTACAAATGATTGATGAATAATCAATGAGATTCACTCACTCTCAAAAGCTAAAAGGATTTACAATGAATGAGCAATAAAAGAGAGGAGTACAGACTGGTATAGAAAACCAGAAAATTAAAAGATCACAAAAAATAGAATTAAGTTCGGAGCAATGAACAAGTAAATGAGAGTTATGAATTTTGTCTTGTGTTCACCAACCTCTGAATCTCCAATTTTACTCCTTATATATCCTTTTGAGAGAATGGAGCTGTTGGCGCATTTAATGTTTGGATCTCTGGCTGTTGGATCATTAAATGCTAATATTTCTATCCGTTGAAGCTTTAGGATTTGAAATCTATGCAGATGATTCGAATCATGGTTGAGAGGGATCGAATCATCTAGTTCATCTGCGGCTGGGATTCGGATCATGATAGCCAATGATTGAATCAAATTGAACTTTTGATACTGTGATTCAAATCAACAAAACATAGGATCGAATCAACTTGACATTTTCAACTGGAGGATCGAAACATGTAAAGTAATGGATCGAATCAAATTGAACTTTTGAAGCAGGTGATTCGAATCATGATACTGGTGGATCGAATCAACTGGTCTTTCGTTCTGTAACAGTCTGACTGTTTTTAAATTAATTAAAAGATTTATTTTAATTAATCAAAGCCTCGATGTTTTTATTAGATAAAAACCTCCATAAAACTTATAATTTTCCATCAAAATTTCTCAGTTCCTTTGGTTATCAGAAACATATTTTTTTAAAAAAACAAAACAGGTGTCGGTCGACTGACAAGAGAGTCGGTCGACTGACCTAGAGACTTTTTCTGAAAATTCAGCAACTTCGAAATTTCACAACACACCCACTTCTAAAGGAAAAACAATTTCATAACAGTAGCAAACATACCGATAATCCTTACTAGAGAAACCCATAAATATTTGATTCAGCCATAAATAAAACCCCAACTGGTCCTCACAAGCATGCATTAAATGAATAAAATCA
>JAULLE010497834.1:0-10444 GCA_035668155.1 Sarracenia purpurea
TTAAGGGAGATTCTGGCCCCCATAAAGCCAACAATGACCTCTATTGATAAGGCAGCCCACTCCCTCTCTCTCGCAATACAAAGCTGTCAATTGACATTCTCGGTCTTGGACATTGTGTCCCTATATCATTATCCTCATGTCACTGACCCTCCCTATCCTCTCACAGACGATACTCGTCCTACTCATACTGAGGTTTTTTGGGAGCTCTCCGATGGAGCTTTCGGTGACATTGTGATACTCATATCCTGTAATCTTTCTCCACACTATCGGCTGCTCCACCGCATAGTTGCCTCTATCATCAACCCCACTAGCCACATCTCTAACATACTGGTTTCTCGTACTGACATTCTTTATGCAATTGGTCGTGGATATTCCATCGATCTCACATGTCACATCTAGTATGTCATTGAATCCTATTCGCGTCACCCAGTTGGTACCTTTTGGATTCCTTACGCCTCTTTTGTCACTCATTTTTGCAGGGATCAATTAGTTCCACGCATTCCTAGTGAGACGATACTCTATCTATAGGGAAACGCCACTTAGGGAATCCTCTATAGGAGTATTACCCATGTTGGGAGCAAGACTGATGCCATCCTAGTTACCAAGCATCATGTACCGGCCTACACTGACTTGGTGCCAGCATTTCCCGCACGTATTTTGGTCCCTAACCAACCACGTCACATATTAGTTGCGCTTGCACCTGATGTCAATAGGCCTGCTCATACCTGAGTGACTAGACGTCATGATCCTCCTCTCGATCCCCTTGTCTCTCTAGAGACACATAAAGGTGATGTTCTGACTCTTCGTTCCATGCTAGACATCCCTACCGACCTAACCGTGTGCGGTGCTCTGCCTGATGATGTGTAGAGTCAGATTCTCCATTAGGTTGCCGCACAGACCCAAATGATGGCCCAGTTCGAGGATCGTTTTGTGTGCGTTGATCATATCATAATTGTCTTTCAACAGTAAGTCTATACTTTTTCTGCTAGCAACAACACCATTGCTTAGGGTCTGACCGCAGTTGCTGAGTAGGTGGCAGCTCTAACACAGCAGGACATACGCGATGACGACTCTGCTTCTTCATCTGGAGAGGATGAGGAAGATTAGTTCTCATTCCCCTTTTGCACTTCAGGACAAAAAAAGGGAGAAATATTTCTTGTTATGTATCCATTTCTTGTTATGTATCAATACATCTATAGTGTTTATCCATTTCGTGTTTATGTATCAATACACCTATCGTATTTCTCTTCAGCTTTATACATGATGAATGCTTGTTTTGCTGTCTATACCTAGATTCCATTTTATGCATAATTTTACTACTTGCACTTTTTTCCTACATTGACTACTCTTATCCTGTAGTTATGTTTTTATTATTATATCACATAACTATTTCACTTTGGTTTTGAGTTTCCAATGTAGTGAGCATGTACATGCTATTTCGACAAATCATGCCATTTCGATTAGGTACTCGAGTGTAAGTGAGTTTATCTTCTTATGTATTCTTGCAGATTCTTTTTCTTGTATAGGCTTGTCTATTATAATGGTTTTATCCTGAAAATACCAAATACGGAGATTGTTAGTATATTGGCTATTTTTGGGTTAGGCACAAAACCACTGTGTCTGTACTTTTAATTTCGGATTTGGGGCTTTGGGTGTTTGTGTCCAGGTCCTTCGTTCCATTCACAATCGACAAACCTGCTCTAAATCCGGTACAAGGTATATGAAACCCACACACACACACACACACACCCATATGCATGATTCGTTTATTTTACCATATGCTCCATGTATGTTGTTTTTCTACCTGCCGTAGAAAATTTATGTGTATAACATGAATTCTGGATACTGGCGTCCAAAAGGGGCACGAGCCCTATCGAGCGCCCTTAAGTGCTCGAGCGGCAATGAGCAGCTAAATTATTTATGCCTTCCTCGATTTGTCAAGAGTTGGGATATTAAAGAGCTCGTAGAGCACCCGTAGTGCACTCGAGCGCCCCTGATTTAATATCCCATTTTCCTCTTACGAGAGTTACGGATTTGTGGTGCTTGTAGTGTGCCCGTAGAGCGCTCGTGTTCTCTGGTGAAACCCTATCCTATTCTCATTGGCACAAGTAGAAAAATCTTCCCAACTTTAATTATGCACGAAGATCACTCGATCCCCATGACGCGCTCAAAAAGCGCCCAATCACCAATGTGTTTTTCTATATAAACATATTTTATGGAAGCTAGGATTTAGCCTTCATTTTGAGAGAATCTGCTGAGTGCGTCTTCAGTCACCCTTTTCTCTCTAGGTCTCCCTAGACTCTTATGCTTCTCATTCGTCATTGAAGCTCAGCATGGGTGTTATCATGGTACTCATAGATCCACTGTGGATTATATGTTTTGATACCATGTATTTATCCATTCATCGACCATCTCATACACACACCTTTCCCTGTAAACACACATTTGGCCGAGGTGACTCGGAGCCGTGATTGATACAAAGATCGAGAGTGGCTCCCGTGGATATTACAGGATCAAGGAAGGCGCTCAGGGAGCTACGTCAACAATATGGAGTTAGGCGTCCATAGAGTATATGAGTATAAGTATTTTACTTATATTTTGATAACCTTCTTGATTTGTAGTAAAATTTATTTATGTGTTGGTGCCGTTGTTTTCATACCAGATATTTACCTTAGGGTTTTCAGGTAAAATTGTGTGTGCTATTTTTGTGGTTGTTATTGGATTGTTATTTATTTTACCATTACCGGTTGTACTAACTCACTTGTTTTTTTGGGTCAAAAATTAATTCTGCAAATTAATCAGATTAATTTTAATTGTATCGGTATTAAACCTAATCACCCCCTTCTAGGTTTATCTAAGTGGTTCATAAGTAATTTTCATTATCTATGCAAAACTTTTGTTAGGCGAATATTGTGTAATATCTGAATAAATTTCTTGCATATAAAAAATAACGACATTAATTTATTTAACACATTTATTTTTGATATGTTTAAGATAATTATTAAATTAATTTTTTACCAAAATTATTTATAACATAAATTTAACAATTTCAATCATCAAAATAACGGACGTAAACCACACATAATTATAAAACACTTAAAAGTTATATGAATTCGAACGCTCTCTTAGAACATCAACATTTATGAATTCGTAATTGTTGTCCCAAAATGAACCTAGGGGGTGGGGTGTGAATGTGTTGATTGATAAACTTAAAAATCTTTTTGAGAACCCTTTTTATATGCGGAAAAATAAATACAACAGTAAAGTAAAAGGCTGAAATATAAGAGTTAAGGGAGAAGAATGGCAAACAGTGTTATAGTGGTTCGGTCTACCTCGACCTACATTCACCCCCCCCCCCAAGCACCTTGGAAATTTAGAATCCACTAAGACGATTCTTCAACTGGGTGAATGGTAGATGATCAACACTCAAAAGTGACGATTTAGACCCGTTAAATTACACTAAGTTAGTCCCGATATGTTATCTAATATGTGTTTTTGTAGTATTTTTGTGTTTAAGATAAGAATTGGAGGAGTGACGCAAAACAGCAACAAAACAACCATTTAACAAACAAATATGATGTAACCAAACAAAGACCAACAAGATAGCACAAACCGTCCGGATGCTGAAAGACAACCGTCCAGACGCTTATGCCAAACGTCCAGACGCCAGTCAACGACACTCCAGACGGTCATAACGCCAACTGTCCAGAAGCTCTTGACAATCATCCCGACGCTAATACCAACCGTCCGGACGCTACATCACCGACCATTGCGACGCTTCCTACCTTGGAGTCCATGCAATTTTTGTCCAGACATTGGTGCAAAACGTCCAGATGCTCCGATCCCAGTTTCTAAATCTGATGCTGCGGAAAAGCAATAAATATGGCCTTAGGTTTCATTCAAAATCATTCAATCCTTGAATCTTCTCTTAGTTCTCTCATTTATATATTCTCTGGCCCTGGCCAAGTCACCTCTGGAAGGTCCAAGCCTCAACGAGGAGCTGCCGATGACGATCGGCATTAACTCAACGATGGACTTCTACCCGACCATGAGTGCCTAAGTTCCCACCTCCGCCTTGGGTGATGATGAAACCTGAACTTAGTAATTTAGGTGTAGATTAGTTCTTTATTTTATTTACGCTTTTTAATCGGATTGTTATGCAACAATTATATTAATCTGTTTGTCATATATATTCTAATTAATTTAATTCCTGTTTAAGCTTTCTATGATTGCATTAAATGAGTGTTGTATAACTGTGCTTATTGTTCGAATATGCAAATTTGATAAGACGGGCCGTACTTCGGAAGGACCGTGTTAGAATCTCGGATAGTCTATGCCATATTTGTGATTCGGAATTTTGAGAGTAGAACTTGAAATATTCTACGCTACCGATAGAATATGCCTTGTTGAAATTAGAATCTATTTTTCTTGAATATCCGTACCGGTATTGTCACGATAGGATCTAATCTGATTCCAAGCTAGATACAATAGGAACTATATTGAAACTAAATTGCTATGTGACGATGAATTCTAAACCTAAGGTGGAAATTTTCTCATTAATTAATTACATTCCTTTTTAGTTGCTTATTTACATTGCCTTGCTAAAAATCGCTTTTCTAAAATTCAAGATTTACTCTTTTCTTTTGAGATTAAATAATTTAGACAAAATACTATTTCTTAACATAAAATAGCTCATTTCCATGTGGGATCGACCCTAGACTTACTGCAATCTACCCAGTTGGTGTTAGGATTGTATACTTAAAAGCCATGCTTTTGAGTGTTTTACTATCTATGATCCCGGGAATATTAATGAGAATCTATTGAGAGGATATGTATGCTCAGTTTCATATTTATTTATTGTATGTTGTATGTATACATTGTCCGTATATCCTGTCCAGTATTTGACTCGTCGCCTGAAGCGGGGAAGATCGTATCAAAGGTTCTGACAGATATACAAGGGGCTCACAACCGCAGAGGACCGGGACTATCCATTGGCACGGTTGTAGCACATCGTTATATTAGCTGGACTTGGCTAGGTTGAAAGGATCGAATTTCGATCTTGAGATTTGAGTTTCGAGCTCGATGTGTTACTACACTTGGAGTGTATTGAGTGGGATCGATAGGACGATTAATTCTATAATGACTACATGAATTAATCCACATCATATATTATCTGCGATTGCTTGGTCTCTTAATCCCGACGTGATTGATCAAATCATGTTCGGATAGTGACCAGTACTTTGAGTCACCAATGGCTGAAATTTCTATGGCGAGGTCAATTTGACCAGTGGGTTGGGTACTGGCATTATTCCGATGGTTGACAATCATCGGATGGACACCCCGTCCGATATAATACCGGTTGAGGAGTTTCCCCTTGTGTTTGTGCTTATAAGTTCGGTTATGCAAAACCTGCGCAGTGGATCATTCGATCCGACATATCGATAAGTTAAGCGGTGCGGTTGTGAGGATAAGATGATTTTCGAACCGGGTTGTCAGTAACCCAATTCGATTATCAGAAATCCATATCTTAAACGTGGGGATATGGCAGTGCATCTAGTAATTGGAAACTCGAGACATAATTCGAGTTTAGGGCTGGGAGTTCAGTGAGGGCCTTTAGTGGAATATGTCCTGGCTCATGCGAGAATGGACTAACTCAGGGCTTGACTTAGCGATATCCGGAATTCTCATACGATTAGCACGAGTCCTATACTTCCTCGTGATCCCTCACGTAGCGCATTTATATGCACGTGGTTTACGGTTGGCTTCAGGTTCTATCTAATTTAATTCGAACGTCGATTTTTCACTGGGGATGTTCGAGGTATTAAATTAAATATTTAGAGGCATTTTTGGCAAATGGTTTTTGGGGCATACCCTAAAGGTGGCCGGCCTTGTTTGGTGAGAGAGGATTATCTACTTTTAGGAAAGTGTATATGGCATATTATTTTTAAAATAATTTAATATACACTTAATATTTTTGGTGTATTTATTTATATCAAAAATATATTAAAAATAAATATTAATTCTCTCACATTGATGGCCGGCCCTAGGTGGGTGTCGTAGTATATTTTCTATGCATGGTTTTAGGAATATACTTAGTGTTATTTTCTAATTTGCATAGAGATGGATATACATCAATACATGGAGAGATTTGAGGAGATATAATTATTCATTATCTCTCATATATGGCCGGCCCTAGTGGGATATACTTTTAATTATATTATATATATTTTATGTGTTTTAGGAAGGGAATAATGATTTATTATTATTTTCCTAAAATTACATGTGGCAATATATATATACACATAATTAAAAGATCAAACCCCAGCCTCTCCATTATCTCTATATTGCCGCCGACCCCTCTCCATCCTCCCTCTCTCGTTCTTCGAGTTTCAGTGAGTTTTTGTGTGTTTTGAAGCCAAATGAATTCATCTCGGATCGGTGCCCACACACCTAAGGTGGATACGTGCGCGGGTCATACATGAGAAGGTACCGGGGTGGTCTCATACGCGACGTGGAATTTTTGGTTGTGATTTTCGACAATCGTACGCAGGTATTTTTTTTTGTCCAGATTGTTTAGCATGATAGGATTTCATGAAAAACGAGCCGCAACTCGATTTTTTATTAAAACTCTTCCGTATCGCTTTTTCACCCAACAATAACCTCTCGAATGTTTCTCATTAATACACCAGGGATCTAAGATATAAAATATATTAAAAGCATGACTTTTAAGTATTCTATCCCAACAGATATAACCCTTACAAGACTGTTAAGGCTAACCAAAAAGCCAAAAAACAGAAACAACCAACCTTTTAACACTTAAGAAAAATGGAAACTGTCGAAAGCACCTAAACATCAAACATCCTTGTTTTTGGTTAGTTTGTTTCCCGAACACACATGGGTGACAAAACAATACAAAACATAACCAAACCCGTTTTGTGCAACAACAACACACCCAAAGGAGCTCAGATGTGAACAAGGTACTAAAACAAGTCCCGGAAGGATACCTATAACACGGTTGCATAACCATGCAACTACACCATTTGAGTTCACCACGAACTCCTTATGTCTCATACCCCGATGAAATCTACCGAGGCATTCTCATAACTATAAACGAGGCGGAAAATATCATCCCATCACTACCTCAGCTCTGAAATTTGTCCTCTACCAGAAGGAGACTGCACTACGTCGGTGCCAACTCAATGCGACTATAGCCCATCCGGCTACAACCATACTAACCAAACTGCTAGTACCATCTTAAACATCAACCTCAAAAGGATCACTCAAAAGGATCCCTGATCACAGATGGTAACACCCATCCTTCTCCTCTCGGAACTCAACCAACTCATCAAAGGGTATCCAAGCCATACCACGGTCGCTGCATATCTACAAGATCAAGACCCATCAACCTCTAGTTGATTCTCATAACCGACATCCAACGCTTGTTCTCAAATGGATGTGTTCCTCAAATATACACCCCTAGTGCAACACACTGATCCGAAAGAGGATAGTGGAGATGACACGACGTCTTCACAACCACCAAGGGTGTCTCTCAAAAGGAATGAGAAAACTCACCACTTTGACCCCTACCTCTAAGGATCACATCACAATACCACAACACTCTCGTTCATTATGCTCTCATCCACGTTCCATCATGCAAAGCATTACCGTTCGAATGTGCTTAGCAGTACATGGCTCACCATGTAAAGACATGACATAAGAACGCATGACTCGTGACATATCACGGCTCATGACATGCAAACTAGGTAGGGCAACCACCTAACATATAGGTGTACCCACTCTCCCAGATAACCATCATAATCCTACTCACGTAGGTAAGATAAGAATCCTACTCACATAGGTAAGATAAATCATGATATGAAAAACAAAAGTTATATCATAAAACATGTTAACATCCATACAAATAGAGATGTTAACAGTTATATACATAAGCATGTTAACGGTTATACACATAAACATGTTAACATCTCATCACACACCGAGGAGGCTAATTGGAGTGATATCTCAATCCGAACAACTCATTTGGATTTCTAACTAGAATGGGCATTCGTGAGGCATCTTTTTAATCCGATTCCCAAAGTAGTCAACTGGACGTTAAGCCAAAAATATCATCCTCAAAGTCCTACCTCCATACCCACATATCCATATCACATGCACAAGTCATTTCTTGTCATAAGGAAAGCATACTAGCATACTCATATGATGGATGCAACATGTAAGTCAACCCTCTCGATGTAGCTCAACCGTTCATACGGTCTAAGGTATTCGAACCTAGGGTTCTTATACAAATCTGTAACAGATCAACCTATGTTAATTTATTTAACATTTTCATTAAGTTCCAGCTTAATATTAATCCTATGCCAAAGGGTTTAAATAGTACTAATTGGTCTCCTTATTAGTGTTGAAAGCCACTTAAAGCAAATCTCACAGGCTAAATTTTACAAAAAAATTTACGAGGGTGGATATGTTTTAGACACTAAGGAGCCATACTTTATACCTAATAAACACCCATTCAAGATTAATATCATAAGAAAAAAGGGAACTTCAAAACACACATAAGCTTAAGAAAGAAAAGATAACCACGCAGCAGAATATAGGTACATCTACTATAACCCAACCTAAATCCTATACATGCAACCCAAATAACCTACAATCTCCCGGGTTCCTCACAAAGCATGTATAAATGTAAACGACCTTAAGGCCTTACATTACAACATAACCAATTGCAACAGTTCTAAACTTATACATTAATCCAACAAGAAAATGTAATACTAAAACATGCTAGAAATGTAAGCATCCCAGTCCATCCGTGAGTGGGAGGAACCACTGAATCATCCAGCATCTTCCAATGCTCTGCTGCCAACACCTGAAATGTTGTTTTAAAACAATATGAGCTTAAGGTTCACAGGATATATGATAAACCAAGAATATATGAATAGCATGTGAGGATGGTTATGAAATAGTTGTAAATGTAAAACATTTAAAAAATAAAACCCACGTTTTCACCATAAAAACCCAAGTATACATAACCGTTTTGTAAACACTATTTTAAAAATAATACCCCACATCTCAGTTAATCACTGTAAACCACCGTACCGTAATGAATATAGGTTAAGTCCCATACCTTAACCTATAAACATTATCATGTACAAACCGATTACCTGTTTGTTATCCTAACACTTCCCACCCAACCAACTGTTAGAGTCGACGCAGTGGATGTTTTAAAAATAAATGTTTTGGATCGATTATGGGGTAGTAAAAACCGCAATCTCACATTTTTCATGAAAAGGTAAGACAAATATAATACGGGATATGAAATATACCGAATGAAACTTTGTAGTAAAGTTTCGATTGTTCTATGTTGAGTACAGACCACCTAGCGACTTTCTTGCGTATGTCCCGAATGTGCTACAACGATCACGGCGTGTGGGCACCATATCCGATCGAGACTCTTTCTTGTTCTTGGTTTCTTCTTACACACCAACTCTTAAAATTGCAAAAAGGACGCAAAGAGGAGTGAGGGGAGACCGGCGACCATAGGGTTGTATGGCACAAAACTTATGTATTTTTTCTCCACTTATTTTATTATATATCCATGCATATATATTTTAGGGATACATATATATCCCTTCCATATATTCCAGACAATATATATAAAAAATAAATATATAAAAATACCCCATAGGGTGGCCGGCCATAAGGGAGAGGAAAGAGAGAGATAAAATATTTTTCTTTCCTAAAATATATCCAAAAACATATCTACATTCCTATTATTTTGTTACCAATATATACAAGATATATCTTAACAAAATAATTATGTAAATATAGTTTCCTAGGGCACACCACTTAGGGATTAAATCCCTAGGCTTGCCAAATGCCAAAAACGCACTTGATTATGTAATTTAATACCTCGATTGTCCCGGTGAAAAAACCGACGATCGAATTAAATTAAATAATTATCGAAACCAACAAGAAATATTCCACGTATATAATCAGGCTACGTGAGCGATCACGAGGAAGTATAGAACTCGGGCTAACTGTACGAGAAAATTTGATATCCATAACTCAACCCCCGAGTTAGATCCTTTCTCGAACGAACCAAGAGTTATTCCATTAAAGGTCTTGATTGAACTCCTGACCCTAACTCAATTTGTGTCTCGAGTTTCCAATTATCATTTGCACTGTAGTCACCCCATGTTTAAGATATAGATTCCCGAAAATCGAATTAGGTTATTGACAACCTAGTTCGATAATCCTCTTATCCTCGCACCTGCACCGCTTAACCTATTAAGCATGCCGGATCAACCGATCCACTGTATAGATTTGGCATAGTCAAACTTATAAGTAAAGAACACAAGGGGGAACTCCTCAACCTAAGTCAGACTTGGTTTTTGTCAGTTGTTTATCAACCATCGATCGAATAATG
>JAULLE010497942.1:0-10444 GCA_035668155.1 Sarracenia purpurea
CCTTGCAGCAGCATCTGCACTCTTCCACATTTTGAGCAAGAAATCCAATTTTCTGTCCATCTTCTTCTAGCACAATACTTTACTACTGTGGCCTTAAGTATTTTTTTCCGACAAAAAATGCTATCCTACGTAGTGTAACACAGTTTCTTATAAAAAATACACGAATTGTGCGTGCCTTAAGGCACGGGGCATACCCTAGTATATATATATAACACTATATATATCCATAAGGTGATAGACTTGAGCTGATATGGTACATGTCTCATCATCTATCCACAACACCCTATTCACATGGTAGTCTACAATAGAGTATGAATAGCATCACAAGTTATATTACAATAAGTAAATATATCTATCAAAACCAAACTCAAAAAAAGAACGCTGATCCGCTCAAATTGATATACACTCACAGGATATCATAACTAGCAATATGCTACAATGATATGATATCATATTAAACCACAACAGGATATATAAAACATGATATCCTAACCAACATACATGATATCCTAAATACATATCGATACAACAGGGACGCTTTCTATCCAATGATATCTAACCTGAAGATATCAACCGTTGAAATTATATGCTCAACATGAATATCAACTCAACAACAAATCGGATATAGCTAATAGTAATATCCTTGCAATCAAATATGATATGTGACAGTTAATATCATAACCAGCTCACTGTCGATGCAGAGCTCAAAGTATCTACACTACCTCTCACGGGATATGGATAAGATTAATATCTACCCAAAACTCGACAACATGGTTATCCAAATCCAACACATGGTATGTCACTAAGGTTGGTGAAGACCAACACACACCACGAGGTTCACGTTTAAGAAAATGACTCGATTTCTACTTTGAAGCCCAAAACCACTATTTGTTCGAAAACCATTCGAATAACAACTTTCCTGTATACCATCCTATTTTCAGAAAAGTCTTAAAATGGAACACAAGGTCCCGATCCACACGGTTTGCTTAGAAGCAATGTCAAATTTGGAAAAAAAATACTAAAAAGTTACTTGTCTCCAAAAAGTGCCATTTTACCCAAAACGACCCCACACCGTTTACAAACATTTTAAGCCATGCCCAACCGTTTTACAAACCAAAAAGATAGGCATATTGAAAATATCATCTAGAAATAAGAAAACTAACTTCTTTTCCGAAAATCCAAGATTTAAGCCCGATAAATCCCGATTTCTACGAAATCTTGAATTATACACAATTTATGCTACACACGTACAAATCCAAATCCAAAATGGTGCATTTATTCTATTTAGCATAAGGAAGCATGAAAAGTAACAAAAACCAAAAGCCTCTTGTTTTGGTTCACGAAAAACAGATAAATATTGGAGTAGGTCAAAAAAACTTACTTTTCCCGAAAGTAAAGAAAAATACTTAAACAATACTTCAAAGTAGGCATATATCCTACCACGTATCTATAGTGGAAGTAAGAAACCAAATTGAACCCATAGTTGTTCTCAACAAGATCCAAAATAGCATCCAACTGCTAAAATCCAATTTTCGAACTTGTATATTAATTAACGGGAAATAAATCTGTTAGTCCAAAAATTATGAAATTTCAACCATAGGTTATGTTCTATGCAAATTGCATTCAATTGGAAAAAATCCGATAGGAAAAAATTCAATTTTATAAATCCAATTTACAAAATTGTTCCCAATTCGAAAAAAGCCTCAAATCGTGCCCAAACATTCAATTCAAAACCCAAGGTTATCTAATATCGAAATTGATCACACAATCAATATTTTAGCATGCCTATAATGTTATCCCAATGTCTAATTTCATGTTTCAATCATCAATTGATCGAGTAAAATCTCAAAACCCAAAAATGGTTCCCATCGGGTTCGGGGAATCCTAAACCATCAATCGATCACAAAACTTTGACGAAAATCTAAACCAAATCAGTAGATATGTTCTAGGGATCTCGGATCTTACCTCCATCAAAAAAATCGGTAGAAATTGTGCCAAATTGAAGCCCTAATCGCTTGCCAAAACCCGCGACTGTTGGACGCAGTTCTCCCCTGTTTTTGTTCATCTCTGCCACCAATCTCCCTTATTTCTCACGTCTAATATGGTCGACATTCACATCGAAGGTGGCACTGGTGGTTGGCGGTTTTTGCCTCCCTTCCCTCCTTCTTCTTCTTCCTTCTTCTTCCCCTCCCTTGTTTTGGCTTCTCACCGAAGCTACTGGTTTGCACGACTGTGTGTTTGGCAAACTTGTCTTTTTTTTGTTTTATAAGATATTTTCTCAAAATATCTTTGTATATATACATATATACACACACACATATATATATAAACATACATCTCAATTAGCCTAATTAATTAGTAAAATTTAATTTATTAATTAAAAAACTAAATCGATAAAGTCTCGTAAGATGTTTCAATTTAATTTAATTTTTAAAGCCTTTTACTGCCAAATGATTAAATAAATAATCATTTATTTTTTGCTAAAGTACAAAAATTTTACTCTCATCATTTAAAATTAATATTTTATTTTTGACTTTAAATATTTAAAAACAAGAAAAATCAGGGTTGTTACACGATGAATTAATCGAATAGCTAAACGGCCCCCAAAGTACCCACCTAGCACACCATCCTCACCACAAATAATAGATGAAATATTAAAAAATACTAAACAAGAAATATGAAGCTTGAAGGCCTGGAAGCGTGAAACTTTAACATAGGAGGTACATACTTTAAAAACATAGAATTATAATTTTCTCCAAAAATAAACTAAGTGTTAAGTATGCTATATATGAATGTACAGGTCTCAAAACATGAATATAAAGCATGTACAAACCCTCCAGGGTTTCCAAGTGCATCTGCAACTCAGTCCGCAATACCTTTACCTAGATCACATGTGTGTTGTCAAAGACATGCTTTATGAGGATGACTTACGATGTGCAAATACATTTAGTTTGATAGAAAGTAAGGAATTTTGTACTGAAAACAAGTAGTTATCGCATTATCATAAGTAAAAAAAAACTGTGTAATTCACATGTTAAACGGGAATATGAACAAGTAAGAGGAAACATGTAGCATGTATAACACTCTAGTTAAAGAATATGAACAAGTAAGAGGGTCGATAAAGAGTCAACAGTAACCAATAAGAATTGCATACTTTTATGGCTAAGCCAAAGGGAATGGCACCCGTAACAACCGTGCCCACTTTTGTAGTTGATCAATGGGTAGGGCACTCATCCGGCTAAAGTAGAAGATCATAACATATGATGGCAGAGGAATCACCCTCCAACACCAACTCCCCTAACCACCACTACTATAATAAGAACTGAAAGTAAGTGACTACAACTAATAATAATATAATGATGTAATAACAACCAAAAGTACAACATGAATTAAAATGCTACAATAACTATCAATAGTACAACGAACCAAGTGATATTACAGTAACAACTACCGATGGTGCAAATAAACCATCGATATATAATAATAACAACCAAAGCTATAAAATGAATAAAAGTCGAGTTCGAAACTAGCCTATTTCTCAAGTGAGAAGCAATGGTCGAAACTCTTAACAAAGGCATGAATTAGGAGATTTTGGTTCAAAGCATAAGTTTTGAAAAATGTCTCGAACCGAAGATGAATCATTAGTTTTTTTAAAAATTCCGAGTTAAGGTAAATGTTATGTTTTGTTGAAAAGTCCATTTTGATATGAAAAGTTATTGTTAGCCCAAGGGTTATTCAATCAAGTTTCTCTCTATTTTGACTTATAACAAACAATTGCATTTGTTTGCTACTGATGTTGTATCTGTGTTCATATAAGTTTTTCAGGAAATAAGGATACTAAAATAAATCAAAATTCATATTTTATACGTTCAAATTTTCTCTAAGGAAATATTATGTTGAAGTCCCCTTTTAAATTTTTCTCCATGTTTGATGTTTTGAAAATCAATTTTGCAAGAAGAAAAATTTCGTCTGTTTTGCTAAAACTGTCGTCAGTTATGGCTTTGCAAAAGATAAACAATTTTCGTCAGTTTGGGATACACTTCATCGGTTTTTCCAAGAAAAGAAATTTCGTCAGTTCCTCAGGAACGGACGCCAGTTTATTCCAAAGAGTTTTACCTCCCCTCAAAACCAGGAAACTTCGTCAGTTTTCCAAGATATGTCGTCAGTTTTTATGAAGGAACAAGTTTCATCTTTTTGGACATAAGAAGAACTGACGATATTTTTTCAGAAAAGTTTGTCAGTTTGGTCCAAAGACTTTTGTTCCTGTTTGAAGTCAACAAAACAGACTTCAGTTTGATGAAAATTTTGTTAGTTTTGTCATGAAGCAAAGAACATTGTTCGTTAGTTTCGAAGGTAAACTTCATCAGTTTATTCCAGTGAGTTTTGGCTCTTTTTGGAACAACAAAACTGACGTTAGTTCCGAAGAAAAGTTCGTTAGTTTTCTTGCCCCTGCCTTGAAGAAATTTCATTAGTTCTTAATAAATTTCTTCAGTTTCCCTTAAGCATCTAAAGTTTGTCAGTTCCACTGAAACTAACGTCAATTTTCGTTGGGATTTCAAAATCCCTGAAGTACAACGGTAACATTTTATAGCATTAAATGCGCACCAATGGATACAATTCCTCAAGGACTATATGAGAAATGAATTTTGAAGGTACAACCACCAGAGAAAATTCTATTTACTATTGCATTCATTGTGCCTTAGCTATCAGACGAGCTAAAGGCAAATTTCTGTCTTCAACTGAGTCTTCCCTTGTCTGTATTAATCATCTCTGGTTTTCTCACCCACTATCTCATAAACATTTATTGTATATTCAATTCTTAAGAGTGCGTGACTATAAGTGAGCCTCATTTATTGTACATCTACTCACTAAGGAGTTAAATCTCTACACCAACCAAATCTCTCATTATAATAGGCTCCGCTTTGTCTTGAAAAAGATTTTGGTTACGTTTCACCCATTGAAGGATCCCTGTACGTGGCTTTGATTTTCCCACTCAAAAATCGATACTAGTGGATTTTGAACTCCCAAGGTTCTTGGGGAGAGGACGTAGGTCAAGAGGACCGAACCTCTATAAATCTCAGTATTGTATTCTCTATCCCTTATCTCTTTACATTTCAGCATTCTTTTGTATTTGATATTAATCAAAGAAAAGAATTTTGAAAATAGTAAAAATATGCTAATCAACCGATTTACACCCCCCCTCCCCTTTAGGTTGATATTCAGGACAACAGTTATGATTCAATGTCAAGTCCGATAATGTTGTCACCCACCCGAAAATCATTTAAGTTCCTGAAAAGTCTCATCTTTGAACCGTAAGGTCTTTTCCTTACCAATTTCACGAAAAGCTAACTAGTTTTAAGGTAAAACCACACAGAAGCCCTTTTTCCCCAAAACCATATTTTTTCCTAAATCAAACACAAAATAGTTTGTACATCATTGTTGCTACGACCGTCCGCTTTGAAAACCAAAAAAAGAAAACACCAGCAAGCAACAATCTCGATACATATAGCGGAAAAATAAATACTTTTTTAAAATCAGCATATTAAGCCCGTTAAAAGCTGATACCTACTAATCTCGTATTGTACACGTTTTGAGCAATAAGCATTCTAATAAAAAACTAAAAAGATACACTTATTCTAGTTATGATAAGCATCAATAAAAAGTTCCTGAAAAGCACTATTCCTCAAGTCCCGCAATTAATGAAATACGTTATAAAAAATTGATTTCAACCATAACTAGCATAGATAATTGAAATTAACCTTGCATATAACAAGTAAAGTTCATGAGCAGGTTGATTCCAACCAATTAAGATGATCCAACAAGAAAAATACCAAAACGAAGCCTAGCTGAAAGGGTGAAAACAAAAATTGGTCCGGTGAGCTCGAAGCCCTCGTCCTCGTGATCAAGCGTACAGTCTTCGAACGAAACCAAACCCTTCAAAACAAAGAAAAGACAAACTCAAGGTCCTTCAACCACTTCTAGAGAGAAGGAGGAGTGAAAAAGATATGTTAAGTATGCCAAAAATCCAAACAACCCGTAGGTTTTATAAAGTTGATATAAAGGGGTTCGCTCGAGCGGTCCCCAACCGCTCGAGCGGTGTGCTACTATAGCTGGGGTTTGAAAAATGATGAAAAAGAATTATATTTTGGTCTGAACGCCTCGAAACTTTCCATGATAACACATTAAAATATAATTCTTAACCCATAACAAGGGTAAGCCGTGAACTCACGAGGGTAGACTCCAAGTTTAAAATATAGTTAATGAATAAGTACTTTAAGTTCGGAAGCCAAATCTTCAAACCAAACGAGAAACCATGTAAACTAGGGTTGCGTCTTCATAGTAACTCTTTTGTTGATTATGATACAATTTCATAGCTTATGTATATTAGGGAAGTTGTACATTTGTAATTCCATTCTTTTGATGCATTTGGTTTATATAGTGATCTTGGTGATCAATTTATATGGCCATAAGGCCCCACACATGATTTGTATACATTATGAGAAATGAGGGTATACATTGTTGGATACTTATTTCATTTGGATTGTTCATTTATTCAAGTGTTATTCTGATGTTTATTTATTGTGTTTCGATTATAATTTGGCTATGTTAGCTTATTTGTTTAAATGAGACTATTTAAGGTTTAATTTCTCACTTGTTCTTACATTCTGAAGGTCCCATTATTCCATGGGATGGTTATGGATAGCTTGGTTGGGATTGTTTTTCTTAAGAAGTTGAAAAATAAAAAATAGAGTGCTTGATTAATATTTGATCATCATCGATAGGTCATCAATCGGTTAAAGCACCCCTTTGGTACCTTGTACAAGCAGAGAGACTGATCGATTGGTGATGGTATTTTCTAAAGTTTTTTCCTTTTCCCCTTATAATTAGAGTTCCTTCTTATTATGCTTTCCCCCCATTCAGGATGTTCTTTGAATTATGAGAGTTTAAGAAGAGGTTTTCTTGCTGGATCTCACCCTTATAGAGATCTATCCATCATTTTATTAAACCTTGATTCGATGTTTCGGGTTATTAGACCACTCTTCTTTGTATTCTTAGGTTTTATGCATTCCGTTTTCTAGGGTATGACATATTTGCATCAGAGCTCTTGGTCCGAATACCATGGAGCTGTGGAGATGGGTGTGTTCTCACGAGAGTGCTGCATTATCATATTTGATATGCATCTTAGGATGTTTTGGAAGTCATATATAAGAATTATATAAAGAAGTGCTATATGCTAATATTGTTACATCTAGTGGCGTACATAGAAATTTGATTGAATAAATGTCTGATCAATGCTGTTTCTGGAGTAAATGTATAGGGAAGTTCATCAAGAAAGCAATGTTTCTTTAAAAGGCACGTCGGTGAGTTGGTTGTTGTAGTTGATGCATACATGATAAATATTAGTTATTCTCCTACATGACAAGGTTTGTCTAGTGACCATGATGATTATGAAAAATTACATTGGCATGAGTAAGTTGCTCCTTATGTGCTTACGTGATCATAGTTACATTTATCTGTTGATGAATTATGGATATTATTTTTGTCATTTGATGAAAATGTTTCCCGTGGGAGGATTCTATGATGGTTGCATGATCTGGTTTCGATGTAGCATCCAAATTATAGATATTAAGTTTAAAAAACATATATAAGGCCTAATGAAATCGAAAACCAATCTAAGATTTCAAAACCATGCATTGTTTTTAAAGTAAAAGAAAAGAATTTGTGAGACCACTTTTCTTGGAACTAAATTATTCCAAAACCATGTTTTAATGTCCAGAAGGAATTCCCAAACTAATCCATAAAACAAAAGTTTTCAAACAAAATTTTCAAAATTAGCCTCTTAAAACATCTTCTATGTGTTGAGGACTACTTGAAACATCTTCTATGTGTTGAGGAAATTTGACTCCAAAGGTTTATTTTGGTCTTAAAATTTCCAACATAAAAACATGATACAAAACCTTGTAAAATGGTATGAACGACACCTCAAATCATTAAAATCCAAAAAACAACATTAAGAAATGAAATTAAGGGTTTACATGGAATACAGCCAAAAGGACCCAAATACTCCCAATGTCCTCCTAAGCAAGAATACCATGAGTTTCGGCTTTATGGCTTTACGATCCAACTTCCAAAGAGAAACAACATAACAAAGTCAATATTGCATTCATCTACTTCTAAGTACAAATGAATCGAAGTAAAAACAACAAAACAATCTCGTAAATAATCCGGAGATTCGGGAACCTCGGCCAATCCATCATTCTATTACTTGTTTTCCATTATCACCTAAAGGTTGCTATAAAAAATGTGAGACGCGGCACATAAGATATATGATAGTAAATGAATGAATGTATGACATGCAAGGATGGTTATGAAACATGCACAACAAGTTTATAAAAGATAAACCAATTTTCCCTTAAAGAAACCCAATACGTGCTTAATCGGTTTTGAAACGCAAAGAGTGTTTTACCAAAGCCATAACCCCCAACGAATCATCCACACACACACGCCAACACCACTATCTCCACAAGGATTTTCCAAATCAGAACCATAATCAAGAATCCATTACTCTCCATCAAAACAGGATAAAACTATAATATACCAATGCCATACAAATCCATAAGATCGCACACATAAAACAAACCAACTGAACTTACTAATAGGCTAATGCATATTATGCCACCCATGATCCGTAATGACTTGCTCACATTTATGGTGACTAACCGAAGGGTGGGTCACCCTATCACGTGCAGGTTACAGGTCTTACACTGAAGTGTTTATAAACCCAAATTTTGGTTCCTAGATCCAAAATTGGTTCTTATCTTTTATCGAGTCATGATCTTTTGAGCCCAACCGATTACCAGTTTCTCTCGACAAACAAAAAGCTCGAATGCTCAAAAGGATTCTTCACTTCTACACACACACACACACACACAGCAAGACCCACATCTTGTACACACACAATAACCACGCGTTAACAACCTGTCAAAGTCAAAATACCTAATTTTCCATCAAACTCTCAACATAAGATATATTATGTTCTTATCAATTAACATTGAAAAATATCCAAATTTCATGTAATTATGTTCAATTTTATGATTGAAGCACAAAATCCCCAATCCCCACAAAATCATGATTTTGCCTAACTCCTAAACCCTAAAATATGTTTTTGCAATTAAACCACCCAAGTGCAAATTGATAATATAGAAGTGCTCAATATTGATAGTAAACAACTACTCAAAGCTCTAATCACTAAAACCAAAGCTTAGGTTTGCCAAAAACTAGGTTTCCACGCATTTCAGCATAATAATGAAAGTATACAACCCATGTATGTTCATTATTCCATAATAGTAAAACAAACCCTACCTCTTTGAAGATGAAAAACCATGAAAGGAACCCAAGAAGGCTCCATGAACCAACCAAGCCCAAGGAACACAAACCTTATGGTTGAAGTGTAAAAAAGTCCAACCAAGCAAGAGTTCAAGGATGAATCTTCAAGAATAAGCTCCAAGGATCTTCAAATCCAAGCAAAAATTTATTTCACCTTCAAACCATAGTTCCCTACAACTAAAAAGATTTTAGAGAGTGGATGAAATGTTTTAAGTGAGGAGAAAATACCCCAACTCCGATATAAGAGCTCTCATTACTGCTCAACCACTCGAGCGGTCTGAGGGTCTGCTCGCGCGATCCCTCTATAGGGACACAACTCCAAAAAATAAAAATGGGGTCATGCCCTCAATCCAAACGTTCCTAAACTCTACCCAACACTCTAGAATAATAAACCCGAGGTTTCAACCATCACTTTGATAGATGACATATTTGATCAATTGAAGGGGTCTTTTTATCTTTCCAAGATTGATTTAAGGTCGGGCTATGACCAGGTAAGGGTGAGGGAGGATGACATAGCGAAGACAGATTTCTGTATCAGTAATGGCCACTATAAGTTCGTGGTCATGCCCTTTGGGTTGACCAATGCATGTACTACGTTCATGGATCTCTTGAATCGTATGTTCCGATAGTATCTGGATCATTTCCTGGTCATGTTTGTGGATGATATCCTTATCTACTCACCATCGGAGGAGGAATATGAGGAGCACCTTCGGTTATCTTTTTAGTTGTGGAGGGACCACCAGTTGTATACCAAGTATGACAAGTATGAGGTTTCGTTATCCGATGTCAGATTCTTTAGGCATGTTTTTTCAGGGGACAGGGTGTCTATGGACCCATCAAAGATTGAGCCTATTATGGGCTGGGAGCGACCGAAGTCCGTGTTCGAGATTAGGTGTTTTTTGGGGCTTACAAGATATTACCACCTATATGTTAGTGATTTCTCTTGGCTAGCAGTGCCGATGACATGCCTTACTGATCGACACTCAAAAGTGACGATTTAGACCCGTTAATTTACACTGAGTTTGTCCCTTTTTGTTATCTAATATATGTTTTTGTA
>JAULLE010498161.1:5481-16005 GCA_035668155.1 Sarracenia purpurea
CACCCCGCGGTTGCAACTCGGAAGTTAGGGACGACTCTTGGCGAGTCAAAGGGGCCCCATCCATCGGTTGAAAACTGAAAGTTGGGGATGGCTCTTTACAAGTCAAAGAGGGGCCCATCCTCAGTGTTGATCCACAAGTTGGGGATGGCTCTATGCGAGTTCACGGGGAACCCATCCCCTTAGTTGAAGTCTGTAGATGGGTTTGGTCTATTTGTGCGTGACTATAACAAAGGTTATATTCATGGATGTATGAGTGTGACAACTGTGGATCGGTATCGTATGTGTGGGCGGATCAGGGTTGTGTGGAGATCGAGTGTGTGTGTGTGTGAGCCGGTGCCTTGTGTGGATCGGGTGTGCATGCGTGGTTGAGTGAAACCCTATGGGTTAGATTTTGGGATGACTCGAAGATGTTTTGAAAGAATTTGATAAATGTGGGGAAACAATTTTTGATGAGGAAAACATGAATAAAACAGTTTTTAAGAAACGTTTTTCTAAAAGTAGAGTCATGTGAATACAGTCTTTAACAAAACATGGAACAAGATTTCTCTTTTACTGGTGTTATGGTATTCACACGCTCGGCTCACATGTTATATATTTTTAATCTCTGGTTAGCGTATTTCCTATACGAGCTTTCACTCATGTTGTTGTAACTCCACTTTTCAGGTTTTGCACGAATGGCTTGGCTTAGCTGGAGGATCTATTCTAGTTTCTTTCGTGTATTTTCTCTAACCGATGTAGTAGTATTCGTTTTGTAGTTTGCAACTTTATCTCTTTTAGATTTTGCTAATGGGTTATAAGGCCATTTTTACTGCTATAGTTTAGTTGTATGTTTGGAAAGTTTTCTTTTGGATGCCGTGGACCGACTTTTATTACTGTTATGGTTGGATTCGTGCATACACATGTTACTATTATTTTGGTATAGTCCGAAAAACAAAGGAAACTCTTCCAAAATTTCCAAAAATCTGAGCAATAATATTTTTGGGTTAGACTTGTATAGTTGTACATTACGCTTGCATTATTGTTTATATCAGATTTATTTTTGTAACGGGTCAGGACGTTACAATTATGACCTTACGGTTCTTGATCTAGATTGACCGACGTTAGTGGTTTACCTTAAGATGCTTTCCCTTGTCTAGTTCCCCATTTTGAACAACCGCCTATTGTAGGTGTAAATCATTACTCTGTGTGAGTAATCATCGATGTTCGATGTAAGTTGTTGTTTTTGCATCCCTTTCGATAATAAAATAGTAACAATTATTATCTATACCCTATTTGTGCATCACAATTATCACCCAAATAAAATTAAAAGTGTGTTTTTTTACCATGTTTTCGATTGGGTTAAAAATGGAAAAGAGTTCACGTGTATGCCTTTTGGTTAACAAGACTAAAGGTTTGTGTGTATATCTGGAGGTCCAAATATTTTGGGTTTGCCTTCTTATTTCAAGCGCATTGCTCATCTCCTTATGATAGGACTTGGGTCTAGCTTATGCCTCGTCAAGTTCTTGCTCCTGTGCACTGAGTTCACTATTGACCTTTTGATATAAGGATATCATGAACCATTTATACTTGAGTTGATTTTTGCAAATTGTATATTGATACATTGGTTATCAAATTTTCATGCAAATTTCTCAAGTTTTATGCGTTTTTATGAGTTATTTAGTTGGAGCTTGCGTCACCTTCATGTTTAAAATATGCAATTGTATACATGCGTTGTATATTTTTATTTTTACTGTTGCATGTTTTTCTGTGTGCTTAGATTAAGAGGGAGTGCTCTTTTTGGAGGAAGAGCTTGTAGGAGTGCTATTTTTTGTTTTTTATTTTTTATTTTTTTGGGATGTTATACTTAGGGGGAGTGTATACCATGAGTGCATTATTGCCACTAAGCCCATACTTAGTTTATTTTTCGTTAAAAAACCACTTCAAATACACTGCACTTGTAGAGCACTCGAGCTCCTCGCGCACGAGTGCCACGATAGCGCTCGAGCGCTCATGTGAGGAATCGTGGTTTAATCGAAATATTGCACACTTTACCCCCTCCTTTCCCCTTTTCGAAAACCATCAATTACCCTTTCACTCTTGCTGACTCTCTCCCTCTCCTTTAGCTCTCTCACCTCCGAGGCTCCTCCACCTCTCCGCCATCATTGCCTCATCGATTCTCAACCTCCGGAGTTCTCTCGGTACATCCTCCTCACCGTCGGTTCGCTCATGCTTCCGCTAAGTCATTCTTGGTTTCCCTTGGTGAGTTTCTTAGATCTTTTTTTCCCTTTTCAGGGTGCTTGACCTTGTTATGGCCTACGCTTCATGTCGACCTTCAACCATCCACAGTGTGGCTTCTGCCACCGTACCGTTTCTGGTGATGCTATTTACCATGGTTACAAGTTTGCCTATGCTAGGCCTCCTCGTCTTCTTAGCTGGAGGATGAGGGACTTCGAGCAGTGAGGGTCGGTCCCGCGGCCGGAAGCGACCCTTGTCTCTGTCATTCACTACATTCCCCACCGACTTTGTCTAGGCGTCATATGCGACGATTGCTACATGTGAGGTTCTTATTGAAAGGAACACTCACCTTGTGGGTTTGGTCCCCGATTAGGCTCACTGCTCAGTTTGAGCAGTGAGGATGGTTAGAGTTGTGCTCTGGTCACGAGCTGGTTCTCCCGGAGTTGGTTCGAGAGTTCTACTTGAACGTAGCCACCATTGACGCAGCAGCCCACTCCTTCTCCCATACGGTACGAGGTCGTCGGCTGACATTCTCAATCTTGAGCATTATGTCCTTATACCATCTTCCCCGAGTCTCCAATCCTTAGTATCCCCTCACGGATGATACTTGTCCCAGTCGTACTGAGGTTTCTCTAGAGCTCTCAGATGGAGCGTTCAGTGGAGTTGTAATGCTTCTTTCACGTCATCTTGCTCTACACTATTGGCTACTCCACCGCATCGTCACCTTCTTCATCGACCCTGTAATGGCACGAACCATTTCAATTTTGAATTTTAATCGAACCGAGTTACAAAACTTTTTCTGTAAAAATTTTCTCAAAAACCAGTTAAAAGTTTAGAAGAAATTAAAATTTGATCTTGATTTCGGGCCATTGATTTGTATCGATTGTTTTAGAACCTCATGAATATTATTTCGGGGTATCAGGTGAAATTTGGTGACATTTAGATCGAAAACGGACCTCAATTTTCAAGTTTTGAGCTGGGCTATTTCAGTTGGGTTTGCTTAAACAGACCAATGACCGCTTTAGCGGTCTTTGCTAATACGCTTTTTTAAGAACAGTCAGGGTTGCGAAGTTAGGGCATTTTATACTCCTCTCTCTCTAACTTCAAAAGCCAAGGAGTGCAGTGGCTAGGGTTCTTAGAGGGTGCTTGTGGCTTGATTCTAGGCCTCGTGTGGTAAGTTTTCATGACTTATTTTATTAGATTCTTGATCTCCTTCTTCCATTTTACATTTTCACTGAATCACATCGTGTTTTAGGTGATTTGGTGAGGTTGAGGGCTTGGGTTTGCTGATTTTAGGCATCCTCTATGTGATTAAGGTAGGATTTATACTAATCCCTGAACCCTTGAGTTGTTATGAGTTGTATATTTTCAATATACGTTATTTGTGTGTGAATATCCATGCAATATCCAAGTTGGACGAACCCTATGTGTTTGTATATGCAAATAAGTTAGTTTTCTTGCTATTATAGTATGTTAGGGACCTTCCCATCTTATCAATTTGAGGATTGATTAAGTAGAACGAAACCGTGTTTTAGACCTAGGGCATGAAATTGGGCATTTCTTAAAATTTAGAAAAAGTGATTAATTGATTTCATAATCATGAACTTGACATTAAATACATGTAATTGAAGATCATGTGGGTGTAAATTGACAAGAATATGGTTATGTTATGTTTCGGGGGTTTGACGGGATATGTGAGGTATTGTGGGCTAGCCTTGGCATACCCTTGTCTTGTCGGTTTGTTGATATGCATTATTGTCATTACCTTGTGTTGTGTGGGTTGTGGTAATTAAATCCATTGAGGGGTTGTGTGGTGACGATATGTGATTTTCATCGTAGTGGTTCCTTATGAACCTACATGGTACCCATCTCCTCGCTTGTAGTCCGTAAATTGGGCGTGGTTCCTTGTGAACCTACGGGGGACCCATCTCCTGGATTGTAGTCTGTAAATTGGGCATGGTTACTTGTGAACCTATGGGGGACCCATATCTTCGCTTGTAGTTCGTAAATTGGGTGGGGTTCAGTTGTGAGTGTTCATAACCAAGGTTGTGATCATGATGTTGTGGGTGTAATGGTTTCTTAAGAAGGAACTTGGTTGGTGGTGCTAATGTGAGATTAAGTATGAAATGTCCATTTTCAAAATAGTTATGCACTAGTGGTTTTTCGGTAAAGAAAACAATGTTTTCCTATAAATAGTACTTATGATTAACTGTTGCATAATCATCATCGCATAACATTCATGCTTTCTTTGGTAATCTTATGTTCTGCGAGCTGCGGCTCATGTTGTTTTATAACAACATTTCAGATGATAATGACAAAGCGATAGTTGAGGAGTAGATGATTGCTTGGTGCTTCCCAAATCACTTACGAGATGGGAATGTTTGTGGACATTTCATACGATCATGTTTAGTTAGACTGCTCATTGAGATATTCGGATGACTGTATTTAACTGAAGCTCATTTGTTTCGGTTAAATACTTGTAAGGCCTTAAGGCCATTGATATGATTTGGATGTTTGGTGAGGACTTGGGGTTATTCTTGGGTGTAGTAGTTTCGCTTCCAAAATTTTCATGATTATATGTTGGATGCTTGTCGTAGTCAACACTTATGAATTTTACTTGAATGTTGATAATATTTTCCTTACATGATTAAGATGTTTTGAAAGAGTGTATGTGGATGTGAAACTAAAGTTCTAAAGGTGAAAATTTGAAATGTTTTTAACACTTGAGAGTTCTTTCACTGGTTTTCTCATTTGAAGGCTTAACCTTGAAATTCCCAAGTTGCATAGATCCTTAAGGGCCTGAACCATCTCAATATTGTTATGCCATGTATTTAGAGGTATTAAAATAGGTTTTCATCACAAAAAAATGTTGCAAGAATTAGGCTTAAAAACCTAGTTTCTGCACCATCAGCTTGAATGAAGGTGGCACCGCTTGAGCGGTCTCAGCTTTGAAAAATCCCACGTTTTGTTCTTGAAATTGGAACATTGGGAGATATTTTGGGCATTGTTTGGACACAATAAAGAAGTGATTTTGATATGTTCAAACTTGGAAAAAGGATCTTCAAAACTAAAGGTTTTTAACTCATGGAGAACTAATATTTTTAGAAATAAATGGAACTTGGTGTTGGTTTTCAGTTTCTATTTCTCGGTTCGGGTTGGGGCTTTGCTCTCTATCTGATCCCCGTGGTGTAGTTCATATGATTATCTTATTATCTAGGATTGGGACGTGACAACTTAGCATCAGAACTTTAGATTTGAATACCTTAAACTGTGGGAAGGGGTGTGCCACATTGTGAGGGTTGACTTGCATGTTGCATTCATATCCTGAGTATGCTTGTGAGCCTATTATGGGATGTGAAATTACTTGCGGATGCTATGTGATTATGTGGGTATGGAGGTAGGATTTTCCAAATGGTATTTCTTGCTTTGGTGCCCGGGTTGACTAGTTTGGTGTTCCCTTTAGAAAGGCACCTAGCTAACGCCCATTTTACTTGGAAATATAGGCGAGTTATTCAGATTGAGATATCACTCCAAGGAGCCTCCTCGGTATGTGGTGAGATGGTGTCATGGTACTGTGGTAGCATGTTGTTCCTCGATCTTATTTCTCTTGGGACATTGGTTGACTTATCCTTAGGGATGAGGTTTTGGTTGTGGATTATGTTTGACTCATGGTTATCTCTATCCTTCTTCCTTGTAGTTATCAGATGGATCGGAGACGAAGAGAGGACGTGGCCATGGTTGCATTAGTAGTGATGTACCAGAGATGGGGGGACAGGACCACCCCATGGGTGTCGATAGATGGGATGAGTGTCTTTCAAGAGATGCTCACTACTATGAGGGCTTTAGTTACTACGGCAGGGGGAGGCACGCAAGCCCCCGAGCTAAGGGTTATGGTAGCTATGAAGGATTTTCAGAGGCTAGATCCTCCAGTCTTTACGGGTGAGCTAGACCCGAAGGCCGCCACTGTGTGCCTGAAGATTATCACTCGGATCTTTGAAACACTGGGGATCATAGAGGATGAGGTGAGATTGATCTTGGCTACCTTCCAGTTGTTGGGCCACGTGGATGAATGGTGGGAATTCGCTAAGACCACCGTATATGGCACATGGGTAGCATTTTTTAGGGTCTTCTTGGAAAAATATTTTCCGGAGTCTTCAAAGGATGGATACCGTGAGGAGTTCTTAGCCCTCGCTCATGACTGCATGTTGATAACTCAATATGAGGTCATGTTTACGAGCTTGTCCCGATTTACCGTGGAGATGGTTTTTACTGAGAGGATGAGGACACGACGTTTCGAGAGGGCCATGCACCCAACCATTTGAAACAAGGTTATGGCGTTGAGAATGAGGGTGTACACCGAGCTAGTAAAGATAGCCATTACTGTAGAGAATGATCCAACTGAGTAGAAGAAAGGTGGTGACGGACAGCTACCAGTTTCAGGTAGTGTTACTTAATCTTCCGGGCAGTAGTCTTAGAAGAAGAAGTCAGGAGGGAGCCAAATCGTCTCCATCGGATTGCATCATCAGAGGACACGTTCAGCACTTGTTCCATCAGCAGCACCATCTGGGTACAAAGATCATTGGAGCAGATTATGTTTTGGTCGTGGCCAACCGGGACATCAGGCGTGAGATTGCCCCCAGAGACGGATGCCTACCTGCTACCGATGCAGACAACAGGGAATGCACACTCCTATCAACAGTGGAGAGCATATCACCGTTTATCTTTCGAATTTATTATCCTTGATATAGGTTTCTTCGACATTATTCTTGAGATGGATTGGTTAGTCATGTTTGTGCATGCATCGACTGCGAGCATCGCCAAGTTTCTATTTGTATGCTTGAGGGAGATCCATTCTTCTTTGTGGGAGATTGAGATGATGGTTCAATACCGTCATAACATTATCCTTAGGATGAGTGCCTTAGCTCATTATTCTTGGCACTTACACTTGATAGAGACGAGTCTCCTTATGACGATCTTTCCTCGGTAGTTTGCGAGTTTTCTGACATCTTCCCGTAAGATTTGTTTGAGCTCTTGCCTCGACGAGAAGTGGAGCTTGTGATTATGTTAATACTGGGGATTGGCCCAATTTCTATGCCTTCTTACCAATTTGCACTCGTCAAGCTTGTCAAGCTAAAGGTTCAGATACATGAGCTGCTAGATAAGGGGTTCTGTAATATCATGGGTCATTTCAATTTAAATTTCTTTCTTTTAAATTAAACCAGTTCTTTAAAATGTCAAAACCTATTTCCTACAACGGTTAAAAGTTTAGAAACTTTTAGGGTTCGATATTGATTCGGGATCCTATGATATTACCGTTTGTTTTGAAACCTCAAAATATTATTTTGGAGTATCGGGTCGAGTTTGGGGATGTTTGGACCGGAAACGGGTCTCGATTTTTTTTTAATTTTCGAGACATACCACACAGTAGAGTCCACTCAAACAGACCCTAGGTCGCTCGAGCGATGTCAACAACAGTTCATTTTAAAAAATAGATCTGGACTTGCCATTTTCTCATTTTCTTATTTCCCTTATCTCTCTATGCGACTTAGGGCTTGAAAGGGGAGAAGTGAGACGACAAGGGGTGCATTTGGCTAGATTCTAAGGGCTTGTTTGGTGAATTTTCTTGGTTTAAACTCTAAGAATCTTGATTTTCTTCTCTCATTTGTTGGATTTACCGAACTGCTAGCCTAAAGGCTTTTTCAATCAAACTTTGTTTTGGTTTTGATTATAACAACACATCAATTTGTTGTTACTAATACTTGCTTGCATTTGAGAAAGTATTTTCAGGATAAATTATTTTTGAAGCATAGCAAAAAATCAAGCATCAAGTCTCAAGCTCAAGAACACTCAAGAAATGGAAAGACTTTGAAGATCATGGAGATTGGAGTTAAAGTCAGTTGGAGTATTTTAGCCAAGGGGAGATAAACTTTTAAGTCCAAGAAGGCCAAAATATCAAGTGAATATTCCATGGAGTTTGAATAAGATCTTGAGAAGAAATGGAAGCTGACATACCCTCAGTATTTTGATAATAACTTCTTTTACAGAAGGAATCCTGAAGTGAGACCAGATTCATTAGAAAGAAGACCTCCGAGGATTTAATTTGAATATGAAATTGATACCATTGGGAGCTCATATGAAGAATTTATGATGGTTTGAAGTCTGAGAAATATTTCGGCATGTTTCAAGAAGAAAAGCAAACAGAAGAGAAAACGGATTCGAACCCTTCCTTTTCGGATTCGAACCCCTTATGCTTCCCTAGATTCGAAGCCATGAAAATTGATTCGAGTCATTTCTCAGTTTTTGGAATATTGGTGAATCATGTGAAAAGAACATTAATACTCACTCCCACTCTCCCCTGTTTTTGCTCAGAACACTAACTCCTATTTGTTGAGTTTTTTATTTCTGATTTTCATACCAGTCTTTGTTCTTCTCTCTTGTATTTATTGTTCATTGATTATAAATCAATTTAAGAGAGAGTGTGAGAACCTTGTAGTGAGATTTTATATTGTATTTAATCACCTCACAAAGTAGGAAAAAGCTATGTCACTACAGTTGCTGCTGCAACATTTTCAGAGCAAGGTTCATCCATTACTCCATCTCCAACTCTGATAAAGAGCCAGGTTCCGCTTCATCTTACAAAGAAGAATAGACTTCAATTGGCCTTCAATAATAGTTGGTTACGCCTCACCGGTAAGAAGTTCGCTGTAATGGTTACGCCTCACCCGTAAGAAGGTCGCTTTGTAAACGGCTACGATTCACCCGTAAGAAATCCATAGTGAATTGCCAAAGGTATTTTGGGGAGTGGACGTAGGTCGGGATTTGGTCGAACTACTATATATCTTGTGTTGTGGTTTGCTTTTCTCTTTCCCTTCTCTTTACTTTTCTTGCACTTTAATTACTTTAATTTCTGCTGCATATTCTCTTATTTATTTAAGTATTAGAATCTTACAAAAGAGTTCAAAAGGTGTTAAGTTTTCTAGACAACCTATTCACCCCCCTCTAAGTTACATATCTGGGCCAATAATTGGTATTAGATCCCTACTACGTATATTTAAGGCTTAACAACCTATAGGAGATCCATGGGAAACACTAGCACTTTTTGTATCTTGCCCGAAGGCCAAAATGCTTATAGACCACCATTGTTCAATGGCACAAACTTCACCTATTGGAAGACTCGTATGACATATTTTGTCCAATCCCAAGACATGGTTGCTTAGAGAGTCATTATGAATGGACCATTAGTTCTTACCACCACCATTGATGGTACCACCACACCTAAGGCCGAAAGTGACTATAATGAGGCTGATTGGAGAATGCTCCAAATCAATACCAAGGCTATGAACTTCCTACATTGTGCGTTAGGTCTGGATGAATTCAATAGAATTCAAACGTGTGAGAATGCTAAAGATATATGAGACAAACTAGTTGTAACACACGAAGGCACAAATCAAGTAAAGGACAAGAAAATTGATATCTTAGTTAGAGATTATGAGTTATTTGTCATGCATCCTCATGAAAATATTCATGACATGTATACTCATTTTAATTTGATCATTAACAATCTAAAATCTCCCGGCAAAGTGTTTCCTAATGTTGAATTAGTTAGGAATGTTTTGAGATCCTTGGCAAAGGAATGGAGAGCAAAGGTCACAGCTATAGAGGAGGCCAAGGACTTGAAAATTTTCTACCTAGATGATCTTTTGGGCTCCCTACTCACCCAAGAGTATACCCATTAAAATGAAAAAGAAGATGTGTTTGGAAAGAAAAAGAATATTGCTCTCAAAGCCACCGAGAAGATTGAAAAAGAGAAGGAGATTGAGAGTGATTGAGAAGATAAAGAAGAAGTGGCATACCTCTCCAAAAGAATTGCAAGAGTCTTAAGGGAGAAATGAAAAAGAAAGAGGAGATCCAAAGGAAAACATCACTCCTACTCAAAGGAGGAAGAAGAGCAAGAAGAAGAAGAAGATGAAGTGAGATGCTATCATTGCAACAAATGAGTACACATCAAACTCAATTGTCCTTTGCTCAAGAAGGAAAAGAAGAAACAAACCTAAGAGTGCATTGAAGGCAACATGGGATCAAATAGACGCAAGTGATGAAGAATCAAGTGGAACTGAAGCCTCAAATCTTGCACTTATGGCATTTGGTAATGAGGTAATTTATCATTCTAATAGTGAATACGAAAGTGATAATAATTCTAACAATGAGAGTGATAATGGTGATGATGAGCTTCAAGAAGCTCTAAAAGATTGCCTTAAAGTTATTGAAGAGCAAAAATTGAAAAACAAGTCTCTTAGAAAAGAAATCACT
>JAULLE010498378.1:0-10432 GCA_035668155.1 Sarracenia purpurea
AAGCATACCTACAAAACAAATTAAGTGATTTTCTTTGGTACCCAAATCTTTTTGGGTCCTACGGGATTAGTCTCTTTTACTCTTCAAACCATCTTAGTAACACCATTATTTTTCTTTAGAGGGCAATCAAACTTAATATGTCCTTTTCTTTTACATTGAAAACATGTGACATTTTCATAAATATTTTTTGAAAATGTATTTGAAAAATTCTTTGCTTCTTTTACAAAATGGTTTTTGGATTTTACTTTCACCTCACCATTATAACCAATTTCTTCTTTGTTTAGGGATCTTCTTTGAGCTCCTAAAAGTTTTTCAAAATTTTCCCTTCCATTTGTAAATTTGTAAATGATATTTGAATAATCTTCCACTTTCTTTTGAAGTTCACAAAAAGTGTCATTTTCAAGATTTTTGCCTTTCAGATTTTTGAGTTGATTTTTCAAAGTATCATTTTCCTTTGTTAAAGAAGAAACTTCATCTTTGCAAATTTTTATTGATTTTTCAAAATAATCTTTTAAAACAAGTTTTACCTTTTCCAAAGATTCTATTTTCAAAATATTTTCTTTAGCCAATTTTTCTTTTCCATTTTTTTTCATTTTCATTTATGGTTTTTAATTCCTCATTTTCTTTTAAGAATTTTTTATTTTCATTTTTTAACTTCTCATTTTTTCCCCCAATTTTAAGATACTTTTGTGTAACTTAAAAATCTCATTCTTAAGTTCATCATAAGAGGGCATAAAATAAGAGGAAGTGGAATCATTTCAAGAATCGATATGTGAATTTACCTCATCATTTACGCTAGCCATCAAGCAAAAGTTAGCCATTTATTTGTCACTTGAGCTAGTGGTTGATGCGTTGCAATCGGAGTCGTCCCAAGTAGTAGTGTAAAGACCCGACCTTTATTTATCTATTATTATTATCTCAAAACGATGTCGTTTGGATGATGGTGGTGACCCGGGAGTAGTAGGATCGCGGTTCGGTTCGGTTCGGTTCGGTGAACGCTTCAGACGAAAATAAGTTAAAGTGAGTGAAGGAGACTTGACATATCTTCACTATTTTGGACATTAGTTTTTCCACAAGAGGAATTTAGAGGTGAGCCTAGAACCATTGTAAAGAGGATTTCCGGGGATTCGATTTGCATATAAGAACGACCCTGTTTCAAGTTCGGATGAGGAAGTTATTGCCATTTGAAATTTCAAAAATCTGGATACTGGAGGTTTAAAGGTCGAGTGCTATTAATGACCGCTCGAGCAGTGATTACACAACAGGTTTTTAAAAACAGATCCAAAACTTGATTTTTTTCACTTTTCTCATTCCCTTCTCTCTCAAGGCGCGATGGGGAAGTTAGGGCTTGAAAGTTTGGAGATTTTGATGAGTTTGGAGAGTGATTAAGGGCATGTTTGGTAAGTTTATCTTCTTAAACCCTTGGATTTCTTCTTCTTCTTCTTCTCCTTTCTTAGCTTTTTGTAATCTTTTTTCCATGTTCTTGGCTAGGGTTTCGCTTCTTGGAGTTTCCTTGGAGCTTGGTTTCGATTTCTCTCCCCTTGAGGTAGGATTTGCACTAACTTTGAATAATTTGTACCCTTGTTTGATTATTTTGTGGTTTGCGTGTGTTGAATTTTTTAGAAAACCCTAAAAGCCTAGGTCGTATATTGTTGATTTGGGAACCATATATTGGTTGATTTAATGATGTTGTTAGCTTTTATAGATATATATTAGGTCTAAAATCTTGTTGGTTAATTTTTTTGAGAAGTGATTGATGGTTGCACAAATCATGTATCGAGACTAGGGTTCGGTTTGGTTTATTTGGGAAAAACACCTATTTTGAGGATTTTTAGGGGAATTGATTGTTATTCTATGAACTAGAGATTACAATAGACCTACGGTCCGATTTTGAGGCATTATGGATGTTTGGTTGACTTTTGGGAAATTTACCCGTTATGTGATTTTAAATGTTTATGGGATTCAAGTCCTATGGATTGTTATGGATGATTTTTGAGTATGATAGAGGTCCTTAGTGGTCTATTTGTGTTTGGTTTGGTGAGAAACCTTCTCCGTAAAGTTGTGGGAGTTTGGGCTTAATATGGTATTTAAGCACTTTGTGCTATGTTTGAGCTTTGTCGATGACATGAGTTATCTTTGATGTTTATCGATGCGTTATAGAGTGTTAGAATTATATTTAAGTATTTCTCTCTTTCTTTGAGTAACATTTGCCTATAATTGAGATGCGACAACCTTCGATTTCGTATTATCTTACGAGTATAAGATCAATTTGAGGATCAAGGCATGATAAGGATTGTTTATTTAACACGTTGGAGTTCTATGTGGCTTAAAATCCTGATAGGAGGTGACCCCTTTTATTTAGGTGAATTTCATATGATTAGGGTAATGTGAGTCTTTGGCTAAATGTTTGGACGTATATGTAATTCATTGTAGTTGAAGGTTGATTGGGGGTCTTAGGCCACCTAGTTGGTGGACATGCGCGTTATAAATAGTTGGGCCTTCTTTGGAGTGAGATCCACCTTGTAGGATTAAAAATCTGCAAGTGTGAGAGGCATTAGAATTGGCTAGGTGTAAGCACATTGAGTTCTCGATGGATTATGTGTTGGTGTAGGTGTAGATTTATGGTTAGGACCATCTTTTCGATATGGATATGAACATGGAAGGGTAATACACTTAATCCCTTGTGGGGAGTCTTGATGTTTTGGTCTAAGGACTTGATTGATTGTCTACACACTAGGACTTGATTTATTTGACTGACCACCCTTGGTTTGTGAGATGGGGTTTGTAGCATGTGAGACTTGAGGTCTTGTACTTATGGTTTATAATCTTGATGCGTGCTTTGAGGCTTAAGCAGTTTGAGATGTCGTATCTTGTAGATTATGGTCTAAAGCTTATAAACTATGATTGGTGGCTTATATCCTTTTGTTTACAACTCGAAGTTAGCCGCAGTGACTGGAGACCTGTAAATTGTGGTTAGTCGCTTACGACTTGTAAGTCATGGCTCATTGCCTATGGTTTATGATTTGCAGTTTAAGGTTTGTGAATGACAACCGGTGGTTAGAATCCTTAACCTATGACTTGAGGCTCGTTTGTAGATTGACGAGTTGGTATGAGTTGAGGTTTAGAGCTTGACGCTCGTGCTTGTAGGCTTAGTGCCTTGTTACTGGTTATGGTGATGTGAGCTGTGGAGGGTAGTTTAGTTACCCTAGTGATGCACGTATCGTGCCCTGTGTTTGATATCACACTTGATGATTATTAGGCTCCCTTGTAATAGCCTAAGTTTTGGTATTTGAGGTTTGTTATGAATGACTGGTATTGGTATCCTAGTATGTTACGTTTGTGCGTTTATGATTAGATCATTGTGATCTGTTGGAGCACATTGCTTATGTCTTTGTGTTAGATGTTTGTGATTATAGTGTGTGGTGGTTATAGTCACCGGTTTGGGTTGCAAGAACCCGGTGGTTATAGTCACCGGTTTGTGTTGTAGCCCTAGGAGGGTAGCCCGAGCGACCTAGGGACCGCTCAAACGGTCCCTGTCTTTGGGCGTTTCCTAGGTTGTTGGCAACGAAAAAGAAATTCTTTATAAACATTTTTGGGCATGCTTGGGCATGAAAACAGTACATTTTTCTTATAATTATTTCCAAAGATTGTTTTTAAAAATCAAGGATTTAAGATGATGAAAACTTGGGTTTTATGGCTGAAAATAGATTAAGTTTAATCTTAAATCGCTTCCGAATTAGATGTGTTCCGGTCTAATCCTAGTTCACTTGATCACGAGAGGAGTTGTGTATTTTATATAAAGGTCAGAAGGTTTCACAGGTCCCTATATTTTTTAAAATTTCAAGCAGTGTGAAATAGCTAGGACCGCTCTAGCAGTGTGGAGTTCGCTCAAGCGAACCTTATCACATCAGATCATTCTATGCTTCTGTTTTCAAGCTTTTTGGACCATAATATCTTCATTTCTCCTATCTGAACATTTTGGAGAACACTGATGGCGAACCAAGGGTCTGAGATTTGGATTTTGGTTGCTCAGTTAAGGCTCGTTTGGTAAGTATTCATGGTTTTGTTTGTGGATCCTTAGTTTATACGCATTGTTCTACGTTTCTACCAAACCGATTTTTGATTTCGGTGTTCGCTTGGTCATAGGAACGGATGGAGGCTCAATTTCTAGGTTCCGCTTCAGTTACGAGGTACGAAATATGCTAACTTTGAACTATTGTGTAATTATGCGTTGTATATTTTCATAAAAAGTATGTATTTCAACTTTTTACGGTGTTTTTACCATTCTTGAGTTGCCAAACTTTATGGTTCTTGAAAAGTAATTAGTTTTTTTGCGTCCTCATTGTACTTAGAGCATGTGTGTCATTTCAGATTAAGATTTGGAATCGTATAACTCAAAACATGTAAAATGCAAGATTTGACAAAAACCCTAGTTTGACGGTTCTAGATTTATGATTTTTGGAAAATTCTTAGTTTTCCCGTATCTATCACGGGATTGGATTATGCCCATGTTATCGGATTTTAAAATGGATGGTCGTACCCAAAAACATGTACAAAATGCTTATGTTTCATTTTGGGAAAAATTTGGGGTTTTGGGAAAAATGGGTTTTCAAGTGTCTTTTTCCAAAATCGGTTCGTATTTTATGAAATTTGTGTGGAAAGGAACCTTTGTTCTAACTTAGGGCTTTTCGAAAATTTAAACAATTTTTGGGAAGGGGTTACATTGATCGGATTTGACGTCGGATAGATTTTTTCCAAATAAAACCCTTGAATTGGCGTTAATTCGGATTTTTAAATAAAACATAAGCTTTAAAAAAAAACCTTTGGCCTGCTTTGACACTGAATTGGAATTTTTAATGTCAAACCGAAATCCTTTTTAACAAAACACGTGATTCAACGTTAATTTGGAATTTTCACAAACTTGTGCCCGATATCTATGTTCTCTAATTGCATACCTTCTTATGCATGCTTAACCGAAAGCTACTGTTATAGCTTCTCACTTGATTGATAGATGTGGTTTGACCACTATCTTCGGCACAGGATTGACCGACGCTGTATGTTCACTATCTTGAACATAGAATGGTAATACTGCTTAAATACCACGTTTTTATACTACAAGTATACATAGAAGTAGCTTATGCTCTATCCTTGTGTTTGGAGCACTTTGTATCTTTATGACTTGATGACTATTATTTAACTGTGATATGATTGTAAAAATTTAGGGTCCCTATGATCTGATGATTGTTGAGTAAATGCGAAAAACCTATTTGTTGGAATTTCGCATATACATGGATTTAGATATGACAAGAATTAACTAGCTAAATCTTAAACTCTTATTCTTATTGTATCACTAATTTTGTATGGAAGTTTTGTGTTGGATTATACAGCTTCATGCATTGTGACGGGTTCGTTATATGGGTTCCCTACTATTGCGTGTCGTTACCACAATCAAATTTATACCAAGATTCACACTAACTAGTAGCTAGTAGTAAGTCGGGATTGTTTCCACGAGGAATATTTGGCAAGAGGAAATATTTTACAATTATGTGTTATGTGTTCTATGCTATGTGATGCATGTTATGTATTATGTGTGAGCATAGAGGTTGGGCCTTAGGATGATCAGTCTTGCCTTGTGCATCCGAATAACTGATTTGGGGTTCTAGTTAGAAGGGTGTTTGGCCGACACTAATTCTAATTAGAAATCCGAATGAGTTATAGGATTGATGTGTCATCTCTCGGTACCTCTCGGTATGTGGTATGTGTCTTTATGACGTGTGATAATTACGTGTTTATGTGATGACTTAGAGGCTTCGGTGTGAGCACGATGCGATGTGAGGCCTCCTAGTTGTGATGTTTGTTGCGATCGAGTGTATCTGGTGCATTGCTAGGCGAGCATTATGGTTGCGACCTATCTCGTGTTCTTCTTAAGGGGGAGTTATCAATGTTGAGGTGTTGTTCACGCTTTTTTATGTTGGGGTATTTTAGCCCCGAGGACATGGTTGACGAGGACCAGTGAAAAGTGTGTTCACTCGGTGATGGTATGGTGGTGTTGCACCTGATTGTTGATAATCTCGAGGATTAGATCGTTTCTAGACCTTGGTGCAAATTTCGAGGACAAAATTTTCTAAGGTGCGGAGGATATAATGACCCGACCTTTGTTCATTTATTTTTATCTCGAAACAATGTCATTTGGATGATTTTGGTGACCCCGGAGTAGTGGAATCGCGGACCAGGTCAGTCCAATTAGAGGTTCGGTTAAAAACGTACAAAAGTAGTTGAAAGAAACCGACACAACTTCACTATTTTGGTCATAAATTTTACTACAAAATGAATTTCTATATGATACTAGAACCATTGGATAGAGGACTTCCGGGGTTTTGATTTGGATATAAGAATGACCCTATTTTGAGTTCAGATGAAAAGGTTATGCTCGTTCGAAGATGGGCCACTGTTCCAGGTCACTTGAGCGACCATTATGCCGCTCGAGCGGTGTTCGCTTGAGCGAACATAAGACCGCTCGAGCAGTGTGCCGTTTGACAGACTGCTTTATTTCGAGTTTTTGAGGCTCGTTTCGGGTATTTTCTATATCCTTCAATCTCTTTAACATCCGATATGAACTCATTGTGGCACCTAGAGTTTGGAATGAGCATTTGTAAGGATTTTGGGCCTTATTTGGTAAGTTTTATCTTGATTTCTTTCTTGGATTCAAGTTTTCTTTCCCTCCCGTTCTATGTTTTCATCGATTCAAACATTGTTTTATGTGGTCGCTGATATGGGGAACTCGTGAGGGACTAATCTGGGGCTTCTCCTTCGTCATTGAGGTATGATTTACCGTAACCTTTGAATAAAATGCTTATTGTGTGATGATGTTGGGGTTTATGTTGGGTCTTATTTAAAAACCCTAGATGCCTTGACCTAGATCTGAAAATTTGAGATTCAAGGTATATGGAACTTGATGTTTAGTTAGTTTTTATCCATGAGAATGATGTTTAGAGCATATGTATCTTGCTAATTTGCTAGAAACTATAGATTGGTCAAAATCTTGTTATAAGTGTTTTGGTGGATTTGGGGTAAAAACATAAAATTTGGGATTTTTAGTTTCTAAACCCTAGAATATGTAATTGATGATACTTATATTAATTGTGATCATTAGTGACCCAATTGCATGTAGTTTTGGTGAAAATTCCTAAAGATTGTGCTTGCGAGATTTTTGGCTAATTCGTAGCACATAAGCTCGTTAGAGCACGTAAGAGGTCCTTTAGTGATTTAGATTACATATTAAGCATGTTGATGCTTCTTGGGAAACTATAATCATAATTGAGTGTCATTTGCTTAATTTGGGTGAAATCCATATGTATATATATATATATATAATTTGGGTAAGTGTTGGTTTATGGTTATGCGTAAGCGTAACGGAAGATTAATTAGTAATTTAAGATACCTGGTTGGCAGATAGGTGTATTAAGGACGGTTAGAATCATCATGGTGTGTGATTTGCTTCCTTGAGATTGAAAATCCGAAGTGTTGATGACACTAGATTATTTACCTAAGTGTAGATGCCAAGAGTCATTTGACTGCAAAATGTGGGTATATGAGTTGGATGAAGGCTAATGCCACATTCTTGGCATAGACATGCGTATTGAGGCATGAAACCCTAAACACTTAGGAGTGGTTTAAAGTCTTGGTTTGAGGACTTATTAGGTTGGTATAACTAGAGGCATAGTATTTCTAACCCATAGCTTCCAGTTGTGTTGTGTGGTTTGCGGTTAGGGAGGTTGAGGCCTATAGCTTGTAGCCTATGATCTTGATGTGTGGTTAGCGACTCATAGGACTCGAGGCTCATGATTTGTGGCTTTAAGCTTGTGACGTTCTACTTGTGGTTTGAGGTTACCTTAGACTTGTAGCTAGTAGTTTTTGATTTACGGCTTGTAGTGTGAGGCTAGTAGCTTACGGTTGGTGGCTAGTAGCTTGTAGTTTCTGATTGGTAGCTTATGACTCATAGGTTGTAGTTCATAGATCATGGTTTATTGCTTGCATCTCGTGGGTTTAGACTTAGAGCCTATGGTTGGTCGTTTGTGGCTCATGGCTTATAGCTTATGGGCCATTACTTGAGGTTTAAGGCTTAGGCCTTGTGACTTGTGGCATAGTGAGTGACGTCATAGTTGTGAGATGAGTTCCTATCGCTAGGCACTTCATGACATATTGTGAGTATGCAGTGTGTTGGACACTGGTAGGTATATGTAAAGAAGTGGAGCATTAGCTTACATAATCCGTGATGATGGATTATTAGCATCTCTTAATAGGTTGATGCTTATACCTACAAGCTTGTTAAGGTGAGTGGGTAGAGAGAGAATCTTTGGACATGATCCGGGTATTCTGTTGTGTGGTTGTTAGAACTCTTTAGTTCTTGGATTTGTGCGCATTGTTGATCATACATGGGGGAAACCCTATTGAGGTGATGTTTAGCTACCCTAACGGCTTGAGAAGTGACGTATAGTTATTTAAGATGCGCATGACGATGTGTGGTTACCGTAGTGGTTCGTAAGGTGACGTGTAATTATCCTAGTGACCCATGTGATGATGTGTCATTCCTATTGTGATGCACTTGGTGACGGTTAGTTGTCGTAGTGACCTATGAGGTTACGTGCAGCCTCCATTGTGACGTGCGTAGCGACGCCTTTTTCCATATCAACCTTTGTGGCGAGGCCTAGTTGGCGTAGTGGTGTGTGTGATGACATATGGTTGTCATTACAATATGTAGGGTGACGCTGAGTCACTCCAAGGATGTGCAAGATGATATATGTATATATATATATATATATATACAGCTATCGTAGTACCGTGTGGGTTGACTTTGTTGGAAATCATGCGGAAGCGTATCAGTTTCAAAAAAAAAATGTTCGGTGCTCATTTTTCATGAAACTTTACATGCCAGACTAAATGGACAGAAATTAATATGTTTGGAGATTGTCGAAAATCTCAAAAATAAATCAAGTTACCGTTGAGACGACCACGCGATCTTCTCACATATAACCCTTGCACGTTCCTGACTCCGACGGGTGGGCACCGATCCGAGGCAAAACCTTGTAGGCTTCGACACACATTGGAACCTCTCCAAAACTCAAAGGAATTTGGAGAAATCCCATAAGGGGGCCGGCAACATTCAAGAGGCAACAAGACTAGGGTTAGGTTTTTAATTCCCATACCTTTTATATATACAACCTCCATGTATTTTTTGGTAAACGAAATGTTATCCTAAGCATTGTAATCTTGCCTAACCATTCGGCTAGAGATGCCTTTGTATGGTATAGCAAGTTGTTTAGCTAATTGTATCAATTTGCCACAATATAGTTAGATACAAATACAATGCACTGGCAGCCTCAGTTGGGCAGCATGGGAATGAGGTTGAGGGAGCAGCAAAAAAAGGGTATTCGCAATTAGCTCGCACTTGTATCAAGCCTTGGTACGACTTATACATGATTGGGCCATAATGGTTTTGCAAGGTTAAGAATGGATGCTACGTAAAACTAGACCCAACCATCTCAATACTTTATAGGGAAAAAAAGGATTCTCTGTTGATATGAAGGCAGGTATCAATTCCTTACCTACTATCCTCACCTCCCATATGATTGCAAGGTTGTTTGGAAATCCTTTGCAGAAAAACAAAAGCTATCACACCCAAAAAAATAATTGTCGTGAAACAAGTCCAACAAAGCAAAATAGAAAAAATGAGCATAACAACTGATGTGGTGGTATTTTTCACCACTATAAGCCAGGTCGATTCAAATACCCGGATTGGGATTCTGGAAAGACACATCCATATCACTGTCATATTTATCAAGATGGAAGTTATACTTTCATAAGGCCCGATCCATGATCAGACCTACGATGACCCATTCGACCCACCTGGACCCGTGATCAGCATACCAGGTCCCCAATCTTCTTATAGACCGAGCCAGAGGCCAAGTACCCGAGCCAGAGGTCAGTTATTCCTGACGACCTGAACTTCAGTTCGGTATGCCTCTGCCCGGCAACGTCATATCTTCGGCAGCAAGTAACAATGATAACGGGTGATGATTACGGGGGACATTCCGCAAGCCGACCTCCAATCACGTGCGGGCACGTGTAAAGGTCCTGCACAAGGTAAAAAATGGGAATTAATGTTTTCCCCTGCCGACTTCATTGGTCACGTGAGGAGCGCATACCCTGACATTTGATCCAAGGGATCTCAGCCCATCTGAGGAATACCTGGTAGCTTGTGTCGTTCCTACTACTAGTTTATACCAAAATCCTCACGAATGGGTAGTCAGTGGGGAGTCTGGATCGATCCCACGAGGAATTAGGTATCCTTGTCAAAATATCCTAGTTTTCGTCCAATTCTAAAGTAAATGAATAAAAAGACGGATTTTGGATTTTTATGAATTAATTGTTG
>JAULLE010498704.1:0-10427 GCA_035668155.1 Sarracenia purpurea
ATGAGCATGTCTATCTTTTTGTCCTTAACTTGGTTCGTTCCCTCGTGTGTGATTCGGAGTTTGTCCCAAATCTCTTTGGCACTCTCGCAGCCTTGAATTCGATTGAATTCATCTGGCCCTAGAGCGCAATGGAGAAGGTTCATTGCCTTGTTATCTATTTGAACACTTTTCCAATCCTCATCGGTGTAGTCAAGCTCATCCTTAGGTATGACTACTTTAGAACCATCTGCCTTAGTGACAGTGGTCGAGGGTATGGTAGGTCCAGTCAATATGACCTTCCAAGCAGCCGTATCATAACCTTTGATAAAGCAGGTCATTCTGGTCTTCCAGAAGGAGTAGTTTGATCCGGTGAACAAGGGTGGTCTATTGGCTGAGTTTCCCTCGGGAGGAAGAAAGGTATGGTCTGCCATGGATCTTAACTACTAGGTTGTTACGCCTAATCAGTAGCCGAGGCTCTGATACCAATTGATGTCCCGAAAGACAACCCAAAGGGGGGTGAATGGGTTGTATGACATAATTTATACTATTTTAAAAATCTTTTCTTTAATTAATAGCAAGCACACAAAAGTATAATAAATGCAGAAAAGTAAGGAGAAGGGTTAGAGATACTGCACAGCGATTTATAGAGGTTCGGTCCTTCTGACCTAGTCCTCTCCCAAAATGCCTTGGGAGTTTTGAATTCACTATAAACCGATTCTTGAAGTGGGCGAATCGAAGCCGCTTACAAAAACAGGATAGTTGAGAGGGTAAAACGTAACCCAGTCTTTTTCAAGAGGTAAAGCGAAGCCTTTTTACAAAAAGATAATTGAAGTAGTATAGAGCAAGAACTCCTCGATGAGTTGGTGTATATAAGTTAAAACTCACTTACAGTAATCACTCACACTCAAAAGTAAATGAACAATAAAAGTTATGAGGTAAGAGATAGAGAATTGAAAACTACAGAGAATAATGAGCAGCGGAGAGAATTAAGTTCGTAGTAGGGCTCAATTAATTAATAAGAATGAGTGGTAGAGTATTCTCCAATCTTCTAACTTCAAATCATTGAGCTTTTATATCTTCTCTTGAAAATATGACCGTTGGGGTCAAAACACGCTCCAAAACATTTCCTTTCTAATTTGCAAAATTTGAAATCCCGAAGCTATTTTTCGAAAATTCTCAGGATGTGTCGAAACATCTTGCGCGTGCAGGGAACTGTCGAAAAATATGTGAATCTGTCGAAAAATCTTGCGCGTGCATGGAACTGACGAAAAATCTCTGGATTTGTCGAAAAATGATGAGGAACATGATCGAGACATTTTTCGAAAATTCCTTAGAATTGCCGAAAAAAACTTGTTGCCTGAAGTGAGAGAAACATCTCGGTATCTTTTTGACGAAATTTGTGTCGAAAAATCATGTTTTCTTCTTCATCCAAAATGATGATGTTTTTGACGAAAAATGCTTGATATTTTTGACAAAAAAATCCTTACATTTGTCGAAAATTTCTTTCTTGTAAAATTGATGAACTTGTTTAGTTTTTGACGAAAATTGTTTTAGCCTTTGTGCATCAGTATTTTCGAAAAATGTCTATGTATTTGACGAAAATTTTATACTTCAAAAACATTTTTCATACTTTGACACTTAATAAAAATTTGAATTTCATATCAATTTAAAAACTTTTTATTGAAAATTTTAATCACTTATAATAAGAAAAATAGTTAATCTTGGTACCTTATCTTCCTGAAAAATCATAGCAACAGAGATACAATGTTAGTACCAAACAAATCCAATTGTTTGTTATAGTTCAAAACAAGGAATATCTTGATTGAATAACCCTTGGGTCAACAGATTTCAATATAGATCCAGAAAAAAATTATGTCAAGCAATAGATTACGTCACAAAAATCTATGTCTAATGTTAGAGGCGTACAATCGAACTAATTCCGAATCAAAAACCGTCGGGTTAAACCATTAATAAACGATATAAACTAATCTACTCATTCAAACACGAAATACACCAGATCATTACGACTTTAGATGCAAAACAAAGGTTAGCACATTCATTTTTTTTATGAATAACGCAGCCAGCTCTGATAACATTGTTAGAGCCACGTAGCGGAAGAATAGAAAAAAATCGACGCCGTGACCGTGAGAAACGACCTTTACGGTTTTCATGAAAAACAAAAAGGTATTCTGATTTTTATTAATTTAATATACCTATACAAAACTTGAACAAGATTAGTTAATGTAGTAGAACAAATCGAAACCTGCTTCTGACCTTCTCGCGTATGACCCGACGCACGCGATGATTCTAATGAGTTCACAACGATCAAGATCTTCGTGTATTTTCTTCAAAGGTTTCTCACACACTATTTTTCTCTCAAAACTAGAAAATTTTCTAGAGGGAGAGAGTTAGGGCCAGCTATGGAGTTGGGTTAATTAAGAGAGAGAGAGAGAGAGAGAGAGATTATGATATATATAAAATATATCTTATTGTATAATTAGTCTTCTTGTATTATTTCTTCAATAAAATTAGGGAACATGATATATAGTAATAATTATATCTCATTATACATCTTAATGTGGTCGGCCACATTAGTGAGGAAATCCCTAGTGTGCCAAAATTCCAACTTTGCCTCCGATAAATTAATTTAATTCACTGATCGTCTCGGTGGCAAAATCGACAATCAAATTAAATTAATTCATTACCGAAACCAATAAGAAATATAACTGTGCGTATGATGGGCTACGTAAGGAATCACGAGAATGTATAGGACTCAGGCTTATCATACAAGAAATTAGGATATCCCTAACTCAATCCCCGAGTTAACTCCTTTTTCGTACAAACTAGGACTTATCCCACTAAAGGCCCTAACTGAACTCCCGGCCCTAACTCGAATTATGTCTCGATTTTCCAATTATCAAATGCACTGAAGCCTCCCTACGTTTACGGTATGGATTCCCGATAAATAAATTAGGTTATTGATAATTTGATTTAAATATCCTCTTGTCCTTGCAACCGCACTGCTTAACATTTTGAATATGCCGGATCAAACGATCCACTATATAGATTTGGTATAATCAAACCTATAAGAAAAGCACATAAGAGGGAATTCCTCAACCTAAATTGGACGTGGTTTTCGTCAGCTGATTATCAACCAATGGACAAATAACACCAGCACCCAAATCATTGGTATTGTTGATCTCATGTAGGAAATCTCAACTATTGATGACTTAAAGTATTTTACATTATCTGACCATGATCAATAAATCACTTTAGGATTAAGAGTTCGTACAATACATGATAATGCGAGATATGGATCAATTCATATAGTTAGTATAAAATTGATCATCCCGTTGACCCCATTCAATACACTTCAAGTGTAGTAACACAGCGAGTTCGAACAATGTATTCAATAAACTTGAATTCGACCCATTCGATCGAGTCAAGACCAACTAGTATATTGATGTGTGATAATCATACCAATGGATTGTCTGAGTCCATTTTAATTGTGAGCCTACCGGTATATCTTGTCAGAACCTTTGACCCGATCTTCCGTGCTTCATGCACTGAGTCAAATACTAAACAGAGTACACGAACAATGCATTCATTTGTCATAGATATAACAGATAAATATGAAACTATAATTTCAAATCAATCTCAAATGTTTCTCCTTAAGATACCAAAGATCGAGAATAGAATACATAAAAGCATATTAACATGATGACCTCAACATTACTATCCCAACTTCAAGCATCTTCCTTTACTAATAAAAAACCACACTACCGATGTGCCAACACAACGCAACTGTGTTACTAACGTGCCAATAACATACACCATGCCTATCGACCACCGGGAAAGGTAGCTCAGGCGACCACGCCGTCACAAAAGAGAAACCAACATGGTTGGCATCCCAGCCTCCAAACCATCTACCTCTGCACTCACTAGGGGAAAAGTCTCTACCCCACCAACTATTAATCGTCCCGCCGATTACTAAGTCATACACAATCGTTGCTGACCTGACTACAACCACACTAACCACACCATAAGTACTATCTCAAACATTAAGTACATGTCGATAGATCTCTCAAAAGGATCCCTAACCACGAAATTAGAACCTTACTTTCTCCCAATGAAACCTGAATGACTCATCAAATGTCATCTAGGTCATACCATAACACTTACACAAATACTAGGTCATAGACCCTTTAACCTTCCATCGATTCTCAAAATGGATACATAATGCTCGACCTCAAACATATGTGTTTCTCAAAGCATACACTCCTAACACACTGTACGAACCTGAAACAGGTAACTAACGATGACACGACATCGAAATAGCCACCAAAGGCTACTCAAAGATGAGAAAACTTTCAAACATTACCTATATGTTTAGGGTTCACATCACATCACACTACCACTATGCTCTCGTCCACTATATTTCCATCTACGTTGCCTAATGCAAAGCATCCCATCCATATGCACTAGGCATTACATGGTCCACCACACAAAATGTAATATCATGGACCGTTCAAATGAAAAATATTTTTGTTAAAATTACAATTTTAAAATAATTTTCCTCAATTGGCTAAAAGCATAAAACTCTTTAAATTTATATATTAATTCGAGGTACCATGATTATACCATTGATTTTGAAACGTTATAAAAAGATTTCTGGGGTATTGGGTTTGGTTCAGGGACGTTTGGTTCGAAAACGAGCCCTAAGATTTAAATTTTTGAATTGGACCAAACAGTAGGGGTCGCTCGAGTGAACCCCTGGTCGCTCGAACAATTGTAGCATAATGAGGATTTTTATTCCGAACCTGAGCCTTGTTTTTATTTATTTGCTTCACTTCTCTCTCTCTCTCTCTCTCTCTCTCTCTCTCACACTACGCAATAGGGCTTCGAAGGGGAAGGTATTTGGCTCCCTTTTGCTGATCTTGGGGGAGCATTGAGGCCTTGTTAGGTAAGTTTAAACATCTTAAGTCAAAATCCTTCTCTTTTCCTCCTCTTTTGGATTCTTATCAACCCTTTTCCATGTATTAGGATTAGGGTTTTAGTTAAAGGATTGATTTAGGTCTTTCATGGATCTCTTGGTTTCTTTGAGGTAGGATTACACTAATCCTTGATGTTTGTTGACATATATGTGGTAATTTTTCCTTGTATGATAATAAATGTATGTTTTGTGAGGATGTGCATAATGTTGAAAAACCCGAACGATGAGATGTTGAAATTGAATGATCCTCTAGGAATTTGTAATGTGTTGATCCTTGCTATACCACTCATTTGCGGATTAATTGAACGTTAAGAAAAACTATGAGTTCAGGTTAGGTTGTGTTCTTACGAGGGTTACATGATGGAAATTAAGGCAAGACATGTGATCATTGGGCTATATTAAAGTGCAAGTATGATGAAACTAGATTATTGTGTGTGATGGAATTGATTGTGATGACATGGATGTGTACGGTTAATTTACATTTACCCTTGACGTGATGGTTTGGAGGTATCATTTTCATGACATAATCCACATGGATTAGTGATTGATGAGTCAGCCCAACCCTCGATTTTGGACCATAAAGGAGTGGTCACGATTGACGGGTCAGCCTAATCCTCAATTTTGGACCATAAAGAAGTTCTTGCACCTATCATATGATGTTTAAATTGTAACCACATATATCTCATGTAAGTGTTTTTCTTTAAAATTCAATACACAATGCTAAAAATGGGTTTTTGAGGAAACGTTTGAGAACATGAACCACATCTTATAAGTAATTTGTATCTATTGCATATTCATCCTCGTATATATCGCATGTGTTCTTTGATTATTGTACATCCAACGGGCTCTAGCACATGTTGTTTTAATACAACATTGCAGGTGAATCTATTAAAGCTAGGATAGATGATTGATGATTGCTTGACGTAGCTACTCTATGTTTTGTATAGCTTAATTTGCACACTTTGCATGATCATACACATTTATACTTGAGAGTATATTTTGTTTAGGTCCCATACCCCTGGAAAGAAATGTACTTATTGACTATGGAACTTTGCAACTATGTACAAAAGTTTCATATATTGTGTGAAGTGAGGAAGTGGGTTATGGATTTTTGATTGGTTAGTAACAATTCTCAAACTTTTGGTGTCTCTTGTGCTTGGAAACTTAGATTTTGATTTTACTTAGAAGGTATAATGGATGGAGATAAGATTTGTTTATTGGTATTATTTCATTATTTGTGTTGAGTTGAGATGACATTTAATGGTATTGGAATGAATGTTCTTTGGAGCATGAAAATCTGTGGTTAATGTTAACCTAAAGGCCTTTTCAATCAAGCCTTGTTTTTTGTTTTGATTATAAGAATAATTTATTTGTTCGTTTGTAATATTTGATTGCTTTTGAGATAATTTTTTAGGCATTTTCCAAGCAATTACATAGCTAAAAAATCAAGAGAAATGATAAAAAAAAAAAATATAAGAGATATGCTCAAAGGATCACAAATCATGGACCAAGGCAAATTGGATCCAAATCCTTTTCAGTAAATAGGTTCCTAATCCTTTTCATTGGTTCCGAATATTCTTTTTGCCCAATCCTTTTATTCTTATTCAGAACCCCTATTTGATTCAAATCAATATCAATTGATCCTAATCTTTTTTGGTTTGATTCGATTCATATTGTTTTGATTCGAATCAAATTGTTTTGTTTCTAATCTATTCATGTTTTTACATAAAGGAATCAAATCCTTTCTTTTGATTCGAATCCATTTTTTTTTTTGATAAACAAGTTCCTTTTTAACCTTCATTTCTTAACCTATTAGATTCGAATCCATCAGTTTTGTTCCAAATCTAATCTTGTTTTTGCATAATGGATTCAAATCTTTTTGCTTGGTTCCGAATCATTTGCCTTATATTCAAGTCTGTGCTTTTTGTTTGCAAAATGATTCGAATTTTTCTTAGAAGAATCAAATCATTTTTATGTTTTGAAATAGTTTTCATATGTTGCTCAGGTTTTGATTCGAATCAATTCATAATGATTCGAATCCTTTTCAAGCCAGGACATTTTTTTAGCAATGACATACATTCGGTTTTTCGTCCATAACATTCTCCACACGAGGAATTAGAAGGTGAGACCTGAACCATTGGAAAGAAGACTTCAAGGGCTATAATCAGGATATGAAACGTGCCCTATTTTGAGTTCGGATGAAAGAGATATCATCATTCGAAGATTGATGAAGTTTTCTAAAAATCCAAAATTTGTATCCACTGAAGGGTTATCAAAAGGTTCGAACCTTTCAACTAAAAGTTCGACACAATCATGGAAAACTAGCAAAGGTTCGTCCCTTATATTTTAAAGGATCAACACAAAGTTCTTGAGCCTTTTCTCCCTCCTACATGAAGCATAAGGTTTGACACAAATATTAAAAGTTCATCATTTTCCTCCGCGTCTCAACAAAAATGTTTGACACAAATAATAAATGGTTCGACACCTTCTGTACATGTTTGAACCTTTTCCATCCTGAACCTTAAAAGTGTCGACACTCTCCTAAAAAGGTTCGACACATTCCATGAGATGTATTGCAACAGTCAGATATCTTATCATTTACTAATCCATTTAATGCCTCCAACGGCTATAGTACTTCGCTTCAACGTTCAGCACATATGAAGCCTATTTAAGGGGAGTTATTTAAAGTGAAGAAGGTTTGTGAAACATTTACAAGCATTCAACCCTCGCATTCATTTTTAATTTACTATTTCACTGCTTTGTATTTAATTTTCGTATATTAAAGCTTTCAGTCTTGCTTTTTCAACCAGACTTGTAATCATTTCTCTTCTCTTTATTTTACATTCATTGTAAATCTTTATAAGAGAGAGAGATATCATTTTGTAGTGAGGACTTATTGTATATCACCTCATCCAAAGGAGGACACTACTGTAAGAACAAAAATAGGGGCTGTCAAGCTCTCATTGAAGATACACTCAGGCTTAGAGGTGAAGCCCAGAATCAACACATTCATGGTCCGGAAGCGATCCTGCAAAGTTTGGAGGTCTGGAGGTGCACCTACAAAGCCTCTAGGTTGTAAGAGAGCCTGCAATTTGTCTGTACACGATTTTGAGTGCACCCGTAAGCGCTTCTACTACTGAAATCCTCAAATGCTGCTTCAGAGAGTGGACGCAGGCCGGGATTTGGCCAAACCACTATACGTTTGATTATTTTGGTTAGCATTTCTTGCTTCCTTTATCTTTTCATTTCTTGGAATTATTATTTATTTATTCCACTGCATATATCTTATCTTTTGATTGGAAGAATTATTTTTTGAAGATGGAAAATTTTTTTCTAAATTGTGTATCAACATATTCACCCCCCCCCTCCCCCCCCGCCCCCTCTAGGTTGCCTACCTAAACCCACAATTGGTATTAGAGCCTTGGTTCTAATCTTGATTTCAAATCAGTTTTGAGTTAAGATCCATGGCAACCTGAAGTTTTAATGTCATTGACAAACCTCCATTTCTTAATGGTTCAAACTAATATTTTTGGAAAACAAGGATGACAACCTTTATTCAAACGCAAGATATGGCAGTGTGGAAATTCATTTTAAATGGTCCTATTATTCCTTGCATGGTTAAAAATGGTAGAACCATCCCAAGGTCTGAAAATGATTACGATGATGATGATGATGATTTCAAAAACTTGTAGATTAATATCAAAGCTATGAATTTCTTGTATAATGCTCTTGGTCCTAATGAGATTGACAGGACTCAAGAATGTGAGAATGCTAAGCAAGTGTGGAAGATGTTGCAAGCAGCTTATGAAGAAGAAGGAGACTCAAGTGGAAATGATGAAGAATCCACAAGAAGTGATAGCTCCAACTTTGTTGTTATGGCTCTTAGAGATGAGGTAACAATCTCTAATAATAGTATTGATAGTGATAGTGAGACTGAAATCTCACCCTCTATTGAGGAGCTTCAAGAAGCTCATGAAACATGTCTTAATTGTATAGATGAACTCAATTCTATGAATAAGTCCTTAAAATGTGAGATTAAGACTGTGAACTCTAAAATTGAAGTTTTAGGAAAAGGAAAAGAAAAACTTGTTTTAGCACCCTCAACAGAACTTGAAAATGAAAACATGGTTTTAAAACAAAAGGTTGAGAAACTGTCTTTGATCATTTCCAAGTTTACTCAAGGTAAGAAAAACTTAGAAATGATCCTTGGCACAAAGTGCACCTTCAATAATGAATGACTTGGTTTTAATCCAAACGAGGAAAAGGAAGTGCATAAAGATCTATTTACAGAAGCTCCATCTCAAAAACCTCTTTCATGCACCTTTTTTAGGAAAATGGGCATATCTCTAAATTTTCTTACTCTAGACTTAAGGCCAACAAACCTAAACGAAAAGTATGGATCAAGAAGGGTGATCTCACACCCAAAGTTGCCAAGGCCACCATTCAAAGACCAAAGGACATTAGGCAATTTCCATGGAAAGTCATAGTAAGACCATCACCAAACCTATTTACACATGATGCCACTTTAATGCAAAATAGGAGACCTCCCAAAGGCTTTTTCTGACCATATAAGAGACCTATGAATGCAAGTCAATCCAAATGGAAAGCCTATAGAACATCACATCCAAATATATATAAGCATGATGGCTCTTCTATACATAGATTCGATTTTTATCCTGCCATGCATAATATGTATTTTGCTACAAACACCAAAGGACCCACAAGAAAATGGGTACTAAGATCCCACTACCATGACTATTTTGTAGGTGAAAGCCAGGAGGAGAAATGGCTAAGGGATATGAAGGGGAAGGCTAAGATGTACCCCTACTACAAGGCCGCAAGAATTGAAGAACAAGTCACCTTTTGGTGACAGCAGCCTAAGGTAAAAGGCTGAAGCAAAACTGAGGAAAAAAGGTTGAGTGTTTTTGGCATACTAAATGGGTAACTCTTAATCCTTTTAGATTAAGTAAAACTTGTTATTTTTGTGCCTTATTTTATGCTTAAATGCCATGTATTTCATGCGTATTCAAAGCTTTTTATGTGTCTAATGTTTTGAGTGAAATTGCATTAAAAATAAAAATTTTCGTCTTTCTGCTCTTTGTTGTCAAAGAAAGTGTCAACCCTTTTTCCTCAAAGTGTCGACACCATTTTGTGTTCTGCTTGGTATATGCTGCATTTTGTATGAATGTGTCGACCCTTTCTATTAAAGTGACGACACCCTGCGTATTTCTCATACGTGTTGCAGTTTTTGTGTCGACCCATTTGGGAGATGTGTCGACACTCTTGCATATAAGTTTTTTGTTCCCAAACGTTCTGTGTCGACCCCCATGTTTTTGTGTCGACCCAATCTCTTGTCTATTTTACAGAAGCACATTTTTTTTTCTTGTGTTCATTTTGATTTTTGGATTTTTCTATCACATCATATACAATCTTTGTTGCATATTAAAAATGCAAA
>JAULLE010498918.1:0-10424 GCA_035668155.1 Sarracenia purpurea
CTTGTGAGACGGGTCGGCCTTGCCCTCAGACCTTCGGGTCTGTAAAATAGTTGCATCGCTTTGTGACTTGCCACATCGGATTATGGATCTGGATTATGGTAGATGTGGGTCCTTAAACCAATCCAAGTTTACCGTTGATTTTGGTAATGCAATGAAAATCATTTTTGGAACTTTATGGATTGTGAGAGGTATAGTTGGATTGGTTTATGGAGACGGGTCGGCCTTGCCCTGAACCTTCGGGTTGTAAAATAGTTGCATCGCTTAGTCCATGGGTGTATGCATATGTACACGTAACGTTTACGAGTTCTGGTATGGGACATAGCTTGTCTACTTTACGATACATGGTTCTTGGTTTGTGTTATATGTGCATTATGCATTTGGCTGGGAGTATGTTATCACTTACGAGGGGAAGATGCATCTATCTTAGCTTTTCAGCTTCTTTTATAGCTTTCGACATGTGGCACCGTGTATCACACTTTAGATAGATGAGATTAGATCATTCCTTATGCTCTAGGATACACAGTTTAGTATGTGATAACCATTCTCCTTCGTAGTGAGTTAGATCTACCTCCATTGGGTAAATTACACCTGTTAGAATATAGAATGCTGTTATTAACTAATTTGGGGTTGTAAGTTAAGTTTAATGGGAAACACTTGGTTTTTCAACTGATGAAATGCTAATCAAAATTTTTGGGGTAACATGGGATTTTGTACTCAAAAAAATTGATATGCAGGCATGGTTTTGGATAACAAAATCAATATGGTTTTATCTTTAAAATCTTTTATCTATATTGCTCTGTAATCAACCTTGTATATCATTTTGTGCATTATTTTGTCTATTATCCTACATCCGTGGCTCAACCAGCTTAAGATTTTTCAGGTTAAGCTAAAGGAGGCTTTTGATGCTTGGAGCACGGATGGAAAAGCTGGAATTATACATTTGTTTTATTTATGCATTTCATTAATTTTAACTTTGGATGAATGTGTAAGCTATGTATTTCATTTCAGTTGTTGGATTACTCTACGGCAATAAGGTCATTTATCATTCAGCTGCTTGCATGTGAGATGTCGGTGGGTAGCTTTATATTCCATTTCAGTTTAGTTAGCTTTTGTTTTGTTTTCCGTTGCTTATGGGTTGCAAGAGCCTACGGGACACCCTTGATTTATTGTTTTGTTTTTTGTTGCTTATGGGTTGTAAGAGCCTACGGGCCACCCTTGATTTATTGAAATTTGAGATTGTTGTTAATTAGTAGTACTGTTGTGCCGGAGATCGGCTTATTATAGTTTAGAATAGTCAAGGTTTGCTGCGAATGCAGATTGTTGCTATGTAAAATGTCCAAATACTTGTTTCCAGGTGAGGATTTGGCCATTGCCCGTTTCGGGAAGGTCCAAAAACAGGGGAAACTCTGCCAAAATTTCTAAAAATTTCAAGAGTTAGAATATTTTTCAACGTTTTTCCTAAAATTTTTTAACAAGAAAAATATATTCTTATTTTCTTAAATCGGAGTTTTAAAGAAAGATATATTCGGCATGAGATCCGGTATCCTATTTTCGGATATGCTTTATTAGTTTATTTATTGGTTTAGGTTAGGACGTTACAGAAGGTATCAGAGCTCTATGCTCGAATACCTTAAGACTGTGGGACGGGTCGTGTGTTATATCGAGAGGGATGAATTGCATGTCACATTCATGTCTTGCATGCTTGTATGCCTGTGTGCGGTGTGATTTCCTGCACATGATATGTGATTATGTGAATATGGAGGTAGGATTTCGAGGATAATGTTTCTTACTTCGGCATCCGGGTTACTAGTTTGGGGTTCCATTTAGAATGGCGCCTCGCGAACGCTCATTCTACTTGGAAATCCAGGTGAGTTGTTCGGATTGAGATATCATTCCAAGAAACCTCCTCGGTATATGGTCATGTGATGATGTGTATGCGTGTTTATATGCTTATGTACATAGATATTAGCATGCACTGTGATAGGGTTGTTATTCCCTAGATTTTGGCTATCTTACCCGAGGGAATAGGATAGAGATGAGTATGTGAGGATGGATAGACCTGTGAGTTATGTGGTTACCCGGGATGGTGGTGTTGATGTGATGCTTACCCGTCGTGAGCTGTGCTATGTCGTGAGCCATGCGTTCTCGTGCATTGTTGTTACGTCATGTGCCGTGTACTGCTGAGTGCGTACGAACGGAAGTGCTTTGCATGATGGAACGCGGATGAGACCATAGTGGACGAGAGCGTAATGATGTGATGTGGCCCCTGGAATAGAATCCTTGTTTGAGAGTTCTTTTTAGAGGTACCAATAGTGGTTGTGTTGCCATTACGTCATTGTGAGCATCCTGTTCTTAGTTTGTGCGTTGTTTTAGAAACACATGGTTGTGTCTCGTCCTTGTTCTAGATTGAGTATCTTGCTTTTGTTATGAGGACCGATCATGAGTTAATAAGTTTTGACCTTGTTGGTGTGTAATAGTCAAGGTATGGTATAGATACCTTTGATGGTTTGTCCGAGCCCTGTGGGCGGACAATTGATTGTTGCTTTTGAGATTATTGATACTTCTGAGAATCCCGCACCTTAAACGGTGCCTTTTGTGGTTGGGATATCGTTGTATCGTCGTTAGTATCCTGAGTTGGATCAGTATGCTACACCGAGAGTGTATGTTTTGAGGAACTTCCCTGTTTGAGGACGAGTGTTGTATGTGTTGTAAGGATCTTAAGTTTGATAAACAAGATTTGAAATTGAGCACCTGGTTTCCTTCAGATCCTTCAGCAACACATTTTGGAGATATCACGCTAGACACGCGCTCGAGCGCGCTCCTTCGGCAAAACATTCTGGAGGTAGCACCCCTGACCCGCGCTCGACCCGAGCTCGAGCGGGGTCCCCTGTTACGTTTTTGTGTTGAAACCCCCTGTCTCAGATTTTCTCGACCATACCTGGATCAGTTAGAGGCTAATAGAGTTGTGGACCTAATGGGTAAGCTATAGTTGCAGTATGGCTTGAGTGCCCTTCCAGTGAGTTGTTTGGATTTCCTGGAAGTAGGTCAAGTGATACCTTCTTTGGTTAAGGATCCCTTTCAGAGATCTTCTTGGCGACAATAATCAGGTGAAAAGAACTTTAAAGGTGAACCTGATGGGCATTCCTTTGACCCATTAGGATGTCATTGAATTGGATGATGACGATGTTGCCAATGAAGTTCCAGTAGAAGGGTTATCAATTGTGAATCATATTCCAGTAGAAAGATTACCAGTTGTAATTATGGAGTTAGACGATGACGAGATAAGGTATTAAAGATCTTTTAACCCGTATCAGGAGATAAGTTCAAAGAGGTACTAGCTAGTGGTTTATGAGACTGTAGCCGGTGTGAACTCGACCCTAGGCGAGTGCTGAGGCACGTGGTTATGGAGACGGAGAGGTCAATTAGATGGACTTCTTCTCGATAGTGATGCGGTTGTTTCGGTTGAGCACCCAATATTTGTGGATTATTATGTCTATTATCCTACATCCGTGGCTCAGCCACTCTAATATTTTTCAGGTTAAGCGATGAGCATTTGGAGACTTAAACAATGATGGGGAAAGCTAGAAGCTTTCAGATACATCAATACTTATTTTATTATATTGTTCATTTATTGCGGATGAATGTAAATTTATTTTACTTTTCACTTTAGTCATTGGATAACTGTATGGCCATAAAGCCACTTTTCATTTCTTGCTTGCATGGGAGGCGTCGTTGGGTAGTTCTATATTTCTTTTAGGTTTAGTTAGCTTTTGTTTTATTTTCAGTTGCTTACGGGTTGCAAGAGCCTACGGGCCACCCTTGATTTATTGAGATTTGAGGTTTCTACATTTTGGTTTTGTTTTCAGTTGCTTACGGGTTATAAGAGCCTACGGACCACCCTTGATTTATTGAGATTTAAGATTGCTTGTTGGCTAGTAGTGTTATTATGCCGGATAACGGCTTGATGTAGCTTGTTGTAGCTTAAAATAGTCTAGGTTTGCCGCGAATGCGGGTTGTTGATATACAAAATGTCGAGGTATTTGTTTACAGGTGAAGATTTGACCATTGCCCGTTTTGGGAAGGTCCAAAAACAAGGGAAACTCTGCCAAAATTTCAAAAAAATTAAGGCCATAGCAAAGAAATGAGTCGCCTCCTTCAATCAGCTTAGTTGTTACTTCACCAAAGAAGAGCCTCTGACTTTAAGTCCGTTTTCAAGGCTCAGAAGAAGAAGAAGAAGAATCAGTGAGCAAAGAAGAAAGAGAAGAAATGTGGATAAAGTATTCTATGCCTTCAAGTAATCTCTTTCCTTCTGAGTTTGGCTAACTCATTTGGCTCTTTCCAAAGAGCTTGATTACCCAAAGGTGATCATGCTTCAAGCTGAGGAATCTCAGGCAAAACATCACAAAGAAGTGCTCAAAATCTTCGAAGAACCAGTTGAAGATTCATTGATATATGAATCAGTGTTTTTCAATGAAAGAAGCTTGAAGCTTTTACATATTCAAGAAGAACTGAAGCTGAAGACAATAAAGATCAGTCTATCATCAAGGAAGTTCGGGATTGTCTACTCTAAGGACATCCACTTCCTCATAGAGCTTATGTTCCATATAGAAGATGTATTAGAAGAGCTCAAGTATCTATGGAAGCTGAAGATGCTCAAGTTAAGGAGAAGATCATGTCCAAGATGACATACCTTCAATCATCTGATAATAACTCACTCCACCATAGGATTTTGGGTGCAAGACTTATCTCATTGGAAAGAAGACTCTTAGAGCTTTAACTTGCATATAAGATTTTCCCCATATGGAGTTCAAATGAAGAAAATATGAAGGTTTGAAGCTGAAGATTATCTGAAGTAAAAAGGTCGATCTTTGATCGATCTTTGCTATGAAAAGATCGACCTTTAGGCTCTGTTCAGAGTATATGATCGATCCCTGCTATATTATGATCGATCGTACCAAGTTTTTGTTTAACACAAAAGATCGATCTATTTGTCTAAAAGATCGACCTTTGTGTGAAGAAGAAAAAGATCGACTCTAAAGGATCAATCCTCTTGAGATATACAATGTCTTACATTCCAAGTAAAAGATAGATTGTCTCAAGAAAAAGATCGATCGTTTGAAGATAGATCATTTGTGCTAGTCAAGAACATGATCTATCGTTTCAATGAAAAAGATCGATCGTCTCAAGAAAAGATCGATCCTATCAAGTAAAAGATCAATCGTTTCAAAGAAAAAGATAGATCGTCTCAAGGAAAGATCGATCGTCTCAACCAAAAGATCGATCGTCAAAGATATATCTTTTATGCAAGCCAAGAAAAGATCAATCCATTCAGTTAAAAGATCGACCTATATTTACCGAGGCTTTTCTCTCTCCTCGAACATTCAAAAAAATTGATCTCTCTACAAAAAGATCGATCCATTTCTTTAAGCCATTTATAAAAAGATCGACCGTAGTGACACATGATCGATCTATGTATTTGAGTTAACCCAAAAAGATCGATCCTTGTACAAAAAGATCGATGTATTGTCTTTTGCAGAACAAGCGAAGATCGATCGTTTCTCAACAACGATCGACCATTTCAAGACAACCTCAAAAAGATCGATCCCTTGTAAAGAAAATATCGATCTATTCAACAGGGTATTCAAAGTCTGATGTTCTCAATGATAACTTATTTCAGCATTAAATGCTCCAACGGCTACCAGACTTGGCTCCAACGATCACAACTCGTGAAGTTTATGTAAAGGGAGCTATTCAAAAAAGAAATGGCGGGTGATAATTGAATAAACACAAGAGAAAAAGGAAATAACATTCACAACCATCTCCTGCTCTATTTTTTAGCTCAGAATTTATTGTAATATCTATTGAGCTTTTTGGTCTAGGCTTTTGCCAGACTTGTATCTTTTCTTTTCTCTTTTGTTGTACATTTATTATAAACATTTTTAGAGAGAAAGAGAGATCATTTGTAGTGAGCTTTTTAAATTGTAAATCACCTCACAAAGGAGAACAAAGCTGATGTCACTACAAGTTGCTGCTGCAACATTTTTAGAGCAAGGTTCATCCACTGCTCCATCATCATCTCAGTCATACAGCCATGCTCCGCTTTGCCTTATAAAGAAGAATAGGCTTTGATTGGCCTTCAACAATAGTTGGTTACGCCTCACCAGTAAGAAGGTCGTTGTAACGATGACACCTCACCCGTAAGAAGGTCGTTTTGTAAACGGTTACGATTCACCCATAAGAAATCCGTAGTGAATTTCCAAAGGCATTTTGGGGAGTGGACGTAGGCTGGGATTTGACCGAACCACTATATATCTGTGTGTTATTCTCTCTCCCCTCTCTTTACATTTCTTACACTTTAATTGTTTTACTTTCCGCTGCTTATTCTCTTATTTATTCAAGTATTAGAATTTTACAAAAGAGTTTAAAAAGTGTTTAAGTTTGCTAGACAACCTATTCCCCCCCCCCCCCCCCTATGGGTTGCATATCTGGGACAACACGGATGTTTTACCAAAATGAAGGCTCGTAGGGAACGTCTAGGGACGCCAATGTCCTCATATATGCCATGTACTCCACGGGGAGGGTGGTCAACTCACAACTCCGGGATTGGAACAGCCCATAGTCTAGTCGCCAGAATGGGGCGACAGTTAGTATCAATCCAGGATACACCGAGATGTCTAACATGAATAGCAGACCCTCAAAGTGCAAAGTCATGAAGGCTCTCCCATGACCAGTCAAGGAATGATACTATCTGGCCAGTCTCGCTTGGTCCTCAGCATGGATAGGCATTCTGATAGAATGGAAATGGGTACGTGTAAAGTGTCAAACATTTTGGAAAACCATTCTCAAATATATCAAAACTGAAGTATATACGGAAAAGAAAAATGTTTACAGGTGGATGGATCTCTATATAAAGTTGGAAATGTACATATCTGATGTAGAAAAGAAAAAAATATACATGTTATATAGGACGAATACAAAATTGTTGTATAACCTAGGACATTTATATGCAAAAATCTCTCAAAGTGTTTCACCTTAGACGATGAGAAGTAGACTTCCACTCGGGAAGGACAAAATCTAAGAACTCATCATCAGCATTGATTGTAGAAAGATCTTGAGGGAGAGCAAATGGCCCTGTAATGTCTGCACCAGATGCGTCGCCAAGATCGACATGTGGGCTAGACCAACAAGAAGACCCAGCATCGAGTGTCCCACTAAAGCCAACTGTGCCAGATAGGCCTATGAATCCTATGCCAGTCATCCTAACAAGCTAGAAAATGGATCATATAGATCCATGAAACCTATATTAGCTATGCCTGGGAATCTGGGGACGCCGACGAAGGGAACAAAGAAGATTAAAAACCCGGGGAAGCCGACAAAAGGACTCGAGGAGCCTGCTAAATCAACACCTTTCATGTCGGTAAAATAATGGAAGTGACCAGATAAACCCACACTACCACTCAAATCACCAAAGATAGGATAACCAAACAAAGAAACACCAACATCAGGTTCAGCATGATGACGAGTGCCAGCTGTCGATGAAGATTGAATAGTCGATGTCCCCTGCTCTGACAATGATGCATCATCTAACGACATACCCTAAGGAGAAATCATACAAGCGTAAGACGGCTATGATGATGCATCTCTATATTGAATGAAAGGAAGAAATGAAACTACAAACTATAAGGTGAACATACGTGTCTGCAAGGAACAGACTCCAGGCAATTAGCATAACCATGGTCTTCATCAGAAGTGGAGTGACGAGCGAATGATCAAGAAGCAAGAGTCTTTATAGGATCACGGTCTATCCAAAGAAAAGCAAGGTGAGTTTTGACAACTAGCCCACCAACCAAATGATAAATGGTCATCCATCGTCTAAGTGACATGCTCTAAAAAAACTCAATATCCTCTTCACTATGTGTCAGAGGCCGAATGAGTGCCGCGGAGGTACCCATGTAGTGACAAAAACCTGGGATCTATCATCGAGCAAGGAAATTTCCAAGTCACAATGGTAGGATGCTCAGGAACATGCTCATCGATAACTAGCTGCCAAAGGCAACACTCACCCATATAAAGTTATCATTATGAGAAGCTCAAAAAGGGTATCCTCTTCACTAATAGCTCTAGCTCCTGAGTGAAGCCATGGACAATCGCATAGTTGGTGCATGTCGACCAAAGGACATCACCAATTGATACAAGCTCCAAGGTAGTACGCATATCAATAATCTCAAGGCCCTAGGAAACATATCTGCGATCCCCTCTCTGAAGTATGGGTTCCCCAATGTTAGGTACTCATAGCAAGCCCACAGCATAACTGGCCAAAATTCGATGATGCCCCCGTTAAGACGAGCTACTCTCCGCTTTATCGACTGGAGGAAGCAGGCATAAGAAAAACTCTCCCAATCTCAGTCTAACATGATGCAAGAGTCCAAGAAGTTGACTAAGCTGATGTAGTCAATGGAGTATCGAGATGAGGACTGGGTGCTGCTTTTTACAGAAGTCGAGGGAAGGACAAAGAGTGGAGGCCGACATCCATCTCCCCATCAGTTGGCCAAGGTGGACTACCAAAACCCTCTCGACATCTGCAACAAAATGAAGACCCCTATGTACTAGAGTCCCATGGAATCAGATCCTGGTAATGATGGCCCAATCCACTAGAGTGATTATGATAGGCACTCAAAAGTGACGATTTAGACCTATTAATTTACGCTGAGTTAGTCCCTCTTTGTTATCTAACATCATGTTTTTGTAGTATTTTTGTGTTTAGACAGGTTTTGGAGATAAAATGCAAAACTACACCAAAACAGCAATAAAACAAACAAAGAAACATCACGAGATCAAAAGTGAGGAAAAAGTAACCAAGACATTCCCGTCCGAACGTGCGGCCAACCCTGTCCGGATGCTCCTCACCAAAACCATCGCGACGTATGGCCACTCTCGTCAGGACACATTCATCCATTCCTGTTCAGACGCACAGCCGATTCCGTCCGAACGGATGGCCATCAGACTCCTAATTCAACAAGGACCTGCACTCTAGGAAATCTATAAATAGACCCCCACCCCCCTCATTTCTAACACTTAGGTCCTCGGACTGTAATTCTTCTACTTCTCTCTTATTACACTTTTGCCCCTACTAGGCCAGTACTGGAAGGTCCGAGCCTCGACGAGGAGCTGCCGATGCTAGCCGATAACAACTCGAAGATGGTTTCTACCCCGACCATGTGTGGTTATGGTCCTTTGTCTACCCCAGGTTCTGATGAAGCCCGAGTATGGTATTTTAGGAGTAGATTAATTTTATTATATTATTTTAGCCTTTTATAATAGATTTGTTATGCAATTATTTTATTCCACGACATATTTGATCATTGAAAAATTATTGTTCATCTAATTTAATTAATATTCAATTTAATATTTCTGTGATTGTATTAAATGTGGGTTGCATAACTGTGATTTATTTTATTCGAAGATTAAATATGAGATATTCCATACCATGGATAAGGCGAGTTGTACCCCTGATGAGCCGTGCAATAATCTTGGATAGGGTATGCCTAATTTAATACTCGGGATTTTAATTGTGAACATGAGATATTTTATACTATTGATGAGACGGATTATACTCCGGATAGTCAGTGCCAATATCTTAGATAGAATATGCATTGTTTGCATGTAAATCTATTTTTCTTGAATTTCATACTGGTTATGTCACAGTAGGATATGAATCCGATAAAGGCTAAATAAAATAAAAAGTTAATTGAACCTAGAATACTAGACAAAGGTGGATTCTAACATGAGGTAGATTCTTTCTCAACTTAAATTTATCTTTTATTATCTGTTAGCTTAGTTTAGTTCAACTAAGATTAGTTTTAAAGATATTCTTTTAAATCTAAGATTCCTTTTAGGTTAAATAAAAATACTTTTTAAAGATTAAATAATTGGATACAAACTTCTTTTTTTTTCCAAATATTCCTCGTGGGAACGATCTTGACTCACTATTAACTACTAGTTAGTGTGAATCTTGGTAATAAACTTGATAGTGGTAACGACCAGTGCACATCAGTTTTTTGCGCCATTGTCGGGGAATTTACGGTAAAATATTTTTTTAAATCCATTATTTAATCTTAAAATTTTTTTATTTAATTATTTATTATTCTTTTTTCTTTTTGGTTTTTAGATTTTTAACTTTTCTATTAAAAAATAGAAAATTGTTAAAAAATCAGATCACTGCCTTAAGTCCAGACTCTTCTCTGTCCGTCCGGACTTTGCTGAACTGGACCTAGTCCGGACGCAACATTTACTATTCGGACTCTAAGACCCGATACCTTCCGGACTCTGCATCTTTCCCGTCCAGACGGAATACTACCAGAAGGTCACTTCTGCTTCTTTTCTGGTTCTAATAGTATATGCTTGGTCGTCGCTCCCTGCATAAG
>JAULLE010499026.1:0-10423 GCA_035668155.1 Sarracenia purpurea
CCGTCGCAAGGTCACTACGGCTCTATCAGGCACAAACAAAAGCCAAGAGACGAAAGAACAACATACTATACCTATCAACATGCGAAACCAAGGCAAGTAACACATACCGAGATAGGACCCTTGGAATGATAAATCAATTCGAACAACTCGTTTGGATTTCTGATTAGAAAGAGCGTTCATGAGGCGTCTTTCTAACCAAAACCCAAAAGTAGTCAATCGAACGCCGAAGCAAGAAATACCATCCTCAAGTCTTCTCTCCGTACTCACATAACACACAGCATGCACAAGTTTAGCAATTCACAAGCCCAAGGAAGCAAACCAAAACATGAATGCAACATGCAACAACCCTCTCGCCCAAACTAACTAATCCCACGGTTCCTAAGTATTTGAACCTAGAGCTCCGATACCACTTGTAATGCCCCGACCCGCGTTAACCCAAAATCTAACCCAAAAACCCAAGCCGAAAATCCTAAAGGAATCGAAACCGAAGATCTACTAATTAAAACTTAAGAAAATCCTTTAGATTTTTTTTTGAAAACGTTTGAACCCAAACAAAGCCTAAACCCATCCCGGCACAACGATTTCAAACAACCATTACATGAATGCGACGGAAAGAAATATATATAAATGAAACTATAAATGGTAAAACTAAACGAAAAGCTACAAAACAAACGTTAGCAACATATATTACTAAAAGCTAGGCACTAAACAAATGTGCCAACAACCTAAGCCTAAACATGGTATAAAATATAACTACCTAAAACAAGAATCTTCTGCAAACTCCAATCTCTGAATCCGCCACGCCTCCGCTGCGGTAACCTGTATTGTCAGAGACAACGTGAGCCCACTGGGAGGAATCAAACTATAAACTAGGCATGCTTTATGAGGATGACATGTGATTATGCAAATAACATTTGGTTAAAAACGAAAAGGAAATGTTAGTATCGCATATCATGATTTAAAGGAAAAGCAGTTAATATGTATATCACACGTGAACCAAATAAGTACTAACATGAATACACGAGAAACTACAACGTAACATTAGAATACGCAAAAATACATTTTTTCTCGTGACAAAAATAGGTTATGTACCATACCATAGCTTATAAACATCACACCTCGCATCGATCTCCTTCTCATCCCACGGTACGTATCACGCGTAATAGTCCTGACCACCCCCCAAGCAAACAAGCACAGGAACGGTCACTGTACTACGCAAATACGTATTAAAGACAGGAGGAGATCAAGAAAAACGTCACGACACTCTAGGCGGGTGTGTCTCCCAAATGACGTATAAATCGTGTCCCATTCCACGATTTACACACATTTGAAATACACGCCACTGCAAACTACAAAGGTTTCACATATCTAATCATCACAATCACAACTCACACCTTTTACGGACATCCCGAGGGCAGGGTACCGGATTCACATCACAATCATCACTCACACCTTTTACGGACATCCCGAGGGCAGGGTACCCGATTCACATCACAATCATAACTCACACCTTTTACAGACATCCCGAGGGCAGGGTACCCGATCCACATCACATCTTCGGGCTCACCGTTGCCCAATCACATCAACACTCCGGACAGGTGTGTACTACAAATGACGTACAAATCGTGTCCCATTCCATAATTTATACACATTTGAAGTTCACGCCATCACAAACACGCTGATTTTACATGCATATAAACAACGAAAGGGATCAATCCCGTAGCATATATCCACATAACCGCAGTATTTGTCCTCTAATCAAACAAGAACAGGAACAGGATCGCATTTTGGAAGATACCCGCACGAGATTGAAACACAAACACAACAGGACATAATCTCATCAATATCTGGCACATAGGCCACACGGATTATACATATATACAATCAGCGAAAGGGATCAATCCCGTAGCATAAATCCACATAACCGCAGTACCTGTCCCTCAATCAAACAAGAACAGAAACAGGATCGCGTTTATGAAGATACCCGCTCGAGATTGAAACACAAACACAACAAGACATAATCTTATCAATATCTGGCATATAGGGCAAAAGGTATAAAAGCTAGTCATAATCCATATCGTAATTACGGCGCTTACATGGTTCAAGACCAATGACACATCGTCCTGTCACACTATCCATAGTTTCCACATGTCTATCACAATTCACAATTCAAGTAAACAAAACTAGAATAGTATATCTCAATATCTCGGCTAAGTCACGTAGAAGGATTTTAACAAAGCATCTATAAATCTCCCATTTAAAGCTCGTGCCCAATACTACTGGTAGGTGTTTACTACAAATGAAGTACAAGCCATGTCCCATTCCAAGGCTTATACACATTTGAAGCCCACTCCACCAAAATACGTAGATCTCACATACCAATAAACAAGGAAAGGGATTAATCCCATGACATATATCCACATAGTCGTAGTATCTGTCCCCCAATCAAACAAGAACAGGAACAGGACCACGTTCATGAGGATACACGCATGAGATTGAAACAAACAACAAGTAAAGAATAACCAATGTCCACCAACAAATCTTTCCAAACATCTTTCACAATCAACTTCTATTTACGTATATAACAACTTGAACAGCGTATCTCACTATCCAAGATAAATCACCTAACAAAAATTTAATCGAGCTTTTTTATAAGTTTCCCATGCGTACAGTAGGATAAGGCTCAAGGTATTATGCCATAGAACCAAACGGTCCTGGAAGTCACCCAAAACTCCAAACAATCCACATCATAATCAAACGATATTAATAATCGAAACTCAAAGACACAACTCCACTTCTCGTCTCAAACACACGTCAAGACTAATATTGAACATTCACATAAAACATAATAAGCAAAGAAAAGATTAGCTCCTACAAAAATTTACTCAAGGTAAAGAACAATGAAATAAGTGTTAAAACACTTAACCATGCCAGTTAAAATCATCCCAATGACCTTTGCCTCAACCAAACTAAAGCATGGACACCGCCTCGATATCTCAAACACGTAATTCCAATCCAAGAACAAACCTTTCAAATCTTCGATCTAGACAATACCACTAGAAGGCGAATCAACACCCAAATCATCATTCACCAGCCAACTAATCCGAATGCTACAACCTGTAAAAATCACCCAAAACTCTCAAATTATACACAAATCTCACCTCGACTAACCATGTAAATAACCAATAAAGACAACAGGTCACTAATACGGAATGTCCAATGATCGGATCTCGTACCGAATATTTATCTCTTTAAAGCTCCAGTTAAAGAAAATAATGATATTTTTCTTGTTAAAAGTTTCAAGAAAATACTGAAAAATATTTTAACTCTTTTCAGAAAATTTCGACAAAGTTTTCCCTGTTTTTGGACCTTCTCAAAATGGGCAATGGCCTGAAAACAAGGTACCTGGAGATATGAATAACAACAATCCGCATCCGCGACAAATCTAAGCTTTAACAAGCCGGTGTCTGGTACAACAGCACTATTCTAAGCTACAACAGATTATAACAAGTCGTTATTTGGCACAACTATGCAACTATCCATCGTGTGGCACACATCTCAAGATATAAAAAATGGGCGGCCCTTAGGCACTCGCAACCCATGAGAAATAAAAAAAATCCTAAATAAAACGTGAAATTACAAATAACTAAAACTAAGCAAACATAATCAAATCTCAAGTCTAACAAGATACGAAACTTCTAATCATGATCATAAGCAAGAAAAGATAAAAAGATTCAACGACCCTCGAGGCTCAGACCCCGAAAAAATACAACACAAGTTACAAAACATAACATTTTAATTATCAAGCACGAAAACTTGGAAATTACCCTTACATAAAGAAAGTAAAGTTCATAAGTAGGTCGATTCCTACCTCGTAACCGTGACGATATCAGAAACCAAGTCCACTCCGTAGCTACTCCAAGCCAGTTCTAGAAACAGACTCGAACTGCCAAAAAAAAACGAGTTACCAACTTGTACGTTAATTAAGGAGGCCTAATACCGCCTAGCCCAAAAATTACCAAATCTTAATCACAGGATAAATTTTACATCGATAACCCAGAATTGGAGTTAATTTTACAAAATAACTTCCCGGAGGCCGAAACCCTCAAATTGGTCCCAAATCCGACCCGAAAACTCCACTTTCTCCAAAATTGAAATCGATTACATCAAAATAATCCTAGCAAGCTTAGGAACTTAGATCAAGGTTCAATTTTATCATCCATTAGCTGAAAGCAAGCTAAGAACTCAAAAATCCAAAAATTGCAAACTCACGGGTTCGACGAACCCGAACTCCTAATCGATCATGAAACCTCCACAAAAACCTAAACAAAATTACTACAAATGTTTTTTATGGATAGTACATCACCTTAGACGAAGAAATCAGAAGAAAACAAGCCGGATCGATGCTTGAATCGCCGGCAAAAACTCGGGGCTATCACGTGCGATCTCCCCTGTTTTTGCTTCGGTTCTGCCGCTTCTCTTCTCCTCTCCCACCGGCGACGGCGGCGTTGGAGGCGCGCCGGAGTGGCGCCGAAGGTCGACGGTGGCACCGACTTCCCTCTCCCCTTCTTCTTCTTCCCCGATCCTTTCTCCCATGCTCTCTCTTTCGCTCTCTGTGTTTCTGTAAGTTGCGGGTTGCAACTGGAAATTACTTTGTTTTCCCCCTTTTTTTGCTTTATAAAACCCTTTTTCCTTTTAAAAATTATTTATTAATTAAAAAGCTAAATTATCAAAATCTCCAAAATTTTTATTTTATTTTTTTTAAATCACACCGTCGAATGGTTAATTAAATAACCTTTTAATTTTATCAAAACCACAAAGTTTTTATTCCCACCGTTTAAAATTAATATTATTATTTTCTTTTGACTTTAAATAATTAGAAAAAAAAATCTGGGTCGTTACATTGCTATCCTGAAACTTGTGACTCTCGATTATCGCATTCTTAATGCATATATAAGCCTCCACCAACTCCATATAAACCTGAAAATCCATCACTGTTATCTTATCTTTGATCGACGGGTATAAACCTCGCTCAAATCTCTTGGTGTGTAACTCCCCACTTACCACCATCTCCGATGCAAAACATGAAAGGTTAGCAAACTTGGTCTCGGACCATTGATAAACTCCCTTGTTCAAGCATCAAGAGCTCCTTATAGTTCATATCTCTAAAAGAACAAGAAAAATACTTTTTCAGAAAAACTTGGGTGAATGCAGCCTAGGTACCCTCCACGATAGTTTTGGTAAGCTTTCATTACTCTTTAGTATCTTACCTCAACTGGAAAGAAGCCAACCTCTCTCTCACATCATCTTTCATAATCTGCAATGTGTCAAATATCGTCGTTGTTAATTCCAACAACTCAGTAGCCATCTTCGGGTTAGGCTCCCCAGAAAATGTTAGAGGATTCAATCGCCTGAACTCCCTCATGGCCACAGTAGATCTAGGCCTAGAGGCTCTTGTTTCTCTCGTTACGACATTGACTAAAGCATACATCGTCGTCAAAATCTCTTGAATCACATCCACACCACCCCATTTGTTTTTGTGGGGCATGTGCATCCCCTTCTTGAGGAACTTAGTCAGCAACGCGACCTCGACCATAACCCTGACCTCTACCTCGGCCCCTAATCTATTAGGATTATATACTAAAAGCCATACTTTTATGTATTTATTTTTTATCACTGGATTATTAATAAGAAGCAGTTAAGATTAATTTACATTTATTGTTTCATATTTATATGTGATATATTTATATGATGGATGCTTGCATTGTCCATATATTCTGTCTAGTATTTGATTCGGTGCATGAAGCACGAAAGATCAGATCTTAGGTTATGACGGAATGTACTTGGTTGGCTCACAATCGCAACAGACTTGGACAATCCATTGGTACGATTATAGCACATCGTTATAATAGCTGGTCTTGGCTAGGTTGAACAGGTTGAATTCAGGTTTGGGAATTAAAAGTTCGAACTCGATGTGTTAGTACACTTGGAGTATATTGAGCGGAATCAACATGATGATTAATTATGCACTAACTATAAGAATTAATCCACATCCTGTATTATCTGGTATTGCACGAAATCTTAATCCCGACATGATTGATTAATCATGCTCATTTAATGCGCAGTGCTTTGAGTCATCAATGGCTGAGATTTTGTCGATGGATCAATATCGTCGCTGAGTTGGGTATTGTCGTTATCTGTTTGATGGCTGATAATCAGCTGACGAAAACCACGTTCGAATTAGGTTGAGGAGTTCCCCCTCATGTGCTTGGTTTATAGGTTTGATTATGCAAGAATCTTGTAAGTGGATCATTCAACCTGCCGTATTTAAAAGGTTAAGCGGCGCATTTGCGAGGATAATTAAATCGGGTTGTCAGTAACCTAATTTCATTATCAAGAACCCATATCTTAAATGTGGGGAGATCTTGGGCAAATAATTGGAAATTCGAGACATAATTGGAGATAGGGTCGGGAGTTTAGTCAGGATCTTTAGTGAAATAAGCCTTAGTTCGTGTAGGAAAAAATCTAACTCGAGGATAGAGTTAATGAAATCTAGATTTTTTGTATGGTAAGCCCGAGTCATATACTTCCTCGTGATCCCTCATGTAGCCCATTATACGCACGAATATATTTCTCATTGGTTTCAGGATAATTTAATTTAATTAAGATTATCGGTTTTGTCATTGGGGACAATCAGGGATTAAATTAATTTATCAGGGGCATAATTGAAATTTGGCACACCTAGGGATTATCCCCTAGGTGGCCGGCCCTAGAGGAGGGTTAATTTGTTTTATTTTTGTTAAAGATATGATATCTTATCTTAGGTACAAAAATAAGAAAGTTGTATCAAATTAAAGAGAGAAGGATTGACGACAATATATTGATTATTCCATCTTCTTCAATCTCAATCTCTCTCTCTCTCTCTCTCTCTCTCTCTCTCTCTCTCTCTTACTTGCTAAACATTCTACAAAAATATTGAGACAAAATAGTGTGAGAAACCAAGGTGAGAAATCCTACACGAACGAGAACGGTGTCCACTTGTCGAGTTCGTGTTGTGCGTTGGGAATACACCAGAAGATCGTGCGATCGTCTCAGCTTTGCTTTTAGAATCAAGAAACTTTTCTCGAAAAGTTTCTTTAAGTTATATTTTATATATTCAACGAATATAAAATAACTTTCATGAAAACGCCAAACGGCGTATGGTCGTATCATTATTCGATTTTTCTGTTGTGCATCTCCGACATTGGTATCAAAGCCACGATTGTGTTTTTCATGAAAAATGGGATGTTCTAACCTCTATTTTGCAACCTCTAGTCATTATGATCCATGAATGCTTGAATGGTTGAATATTTTACATTTTATTCTATGCGGTTGATTTTTTTTCTCGGCGGTTTGACTCGAGAATAGATTTTTGTGAACTCCACGTGGGGGGCATAGGATTTAAAATATAATCTTTTATCATTCATATTTTCATGATTTTATCGTTGTAATCATATCATCGGAGGTAGAATCGAACATCAAAAACAAAAAAAAAGGAAGAAGCTGCGGCGGCAATAGCAGGCAGAGCGGCGCCGCCTGTTTGATGGTGGTTTCGGAGGATTTCGACAGCATTTTTTTATGCAATTGTTTTGCTGGTATTGAGGTGGCTCGATGGCGGTTCGATGATGGTTCCGTGGTGGTTCAGCGGTGGCTGCAAGGCAGACAAAAGAGGCAAAAACAGGCAGTGCTAATACTCACTTTCCATTGTTCTAAAGTATTCGAACCTAATACTCCCATACTAAAATATAACTCCCTAAACTCATAACAATAAAAACTACTAATCTCGTATGGAAACACCCAATAAATTAGTCTTGAAAATGAAAATCTTGATTATTGCAATGATATAAGAATTCACATGGAATAAGTTTAAATGGCCCACCAAACCATAGCCATGGGCCTCACACGCATACACCAAATGTTTTAGCCTTATGACCGTAGAAATAACCTTCAAATCCTTACACCATTGAAAGGATATTAAAATTATAGGATTACTTTTCAAGTTTTCCAAATCTTTACATCTTAAGCAATCCTAACAAAATGTATAAAGAATAAGCCAGCAAGACCAACATGTTATTTCGCTGTTTCTTTCCGTTATCACCTGAAATATTGTTAGGATAACATGAGCTAATGCTCATAGGATAAAAGAATAAACATGAACAAAACATGAAGGTTAAGTTAATGTATATGCGTTTATTTAAAAGAAACACTTTCTTTATTTTCAAAGAAAAACCTAAATGTATAACCGGCTTTCTTTTTAAGCCACATTTTCTAATTAGCTCAAACCTGTTCTTTTAGTTCATTATCCTTGCACATTTTGATCAAACATTAACCAAGGAGTTTTCACAACTCAACACACACACACACACACACACATAAACTTCCTGGGTTCGCACTGCCAGACAACTAGTGCCCTATCATTAAATTGAACTTCCCGAGCTCATACTGACGGCCAACAAGTGCCCTACCATTAAATGGGACTTTTCGGGCTCGCACCGGCGGTCAATTTGTGCCCTATCATTAAACTAAACTTCTTGGACTCGCACCGATGGACAACTAGTGCCCTATCATTAAATGGGACTTTCCAAGCTCACACCAACTAAAAAATCGTGTCTTATCATTAAATTTGGACTTTCTAGGCTTACATCGATAGACAGTTCGTGCCCTATCATTAACTCACACACCGAGTCCAACCCCACACAAGTTGCTCTCGCCAAACATACCACAAGTCCAACCTAACAACAGTTTCTCTTGTCAAACACGCCCCGAGTCTAACCTAATAATGGTTTCTCTCGTCAAACACACCCACACTTTATGTTATACCCAAAATTCCACATAGATTCAATTTAGAATAATTAAACCCCAATTTTCAAATTCACATGGTTTGCATATACTAACCCAAATTCCCACATTTGCATAAATAGTAGCACACAACCCTCAATTTCATGTATTTAGGCTAAACCACCAAAAATCTCCAATTTCATGATCTTCAATCAAACCCACATCCAAACCCTAGTTTCATGAAATTCAAAATAAACAAGTTATTCGCTATAACTACAAGAAACAAACCTCTCATATAACATCAATTTTATGAATAATAACTTAAAAATCCCAAAATCTGACTAATGTTGCATTATATCATGTTTTTCATACTCAAACTAAGCTACATGTTAAATACATAAAAGATACAACACATATCATCATCTTGATCAATGAGAGTATAGAATCCTACCTTGTGTAGCTCAAAAAGTTGAGAGAAAGCTTACCTCCAAGCCCAAACACTTCCTAAGCTCAAACGCTCTAGTGGACAAGTTTCCAATCCAAAGAACCAAATTCCAAATCCTTCCAAGATTGAAAAGGATGAGTCTCTTAGCTTTAATCCACACCAATAAGCTCCACTAGACTCTAAGAACAAAGCCCCAGGGTGTTCTAACATTTTAGAGAGAGAGAGAGGATAGAGTTTTTTATTTGATTTCCAAACCTTGGTCGTGTTTTAAAAAAAAGACGAATCTGGCATAGCGCTCGAGCGCTGGCTAGTGCTCAAATGCCTAGCAAGCGCTTAGGGAGCATTGGCCTCTAGGTCTTTCATCTGAGCCCAAAACCAAATCCATTTCGTATTAGGGACGTTTTAGGCAAAACACCTCAAAACTCGTGATAACAATAAAAAATAATAGTACTCATGTATCTACTGACATATAGTTACTACTACTCAGTAACAACATGATCAAATTAAAATACTTTCTCAAAACTAAGTACTTTAATCCAAAAGATGCATAAGTTATTAAACCAATGTATAAAGCCAAATGAAAATTAAAAAGGGACCGAGTCCCTACATAAATTATCTATGATATCAACATCATCCAATCTCTCGTACCATGATGTAATAAACATATGAAACATAAGAACTTTTAAGGAGCAATTTTTTTTAGCCAAACTCATATATATAACCTTAGTTCGAAAGAACAATAAGTTGGCCTAATAAGAATAAAAACCTATGAATCACATAAAGTCATAGAAATCTTCAACTATAAAATCACAAATTTACAAGTTGGCCTAAGAAGAATAAATAACTACAAAAGAAAACAAATTTTCACGCCTCAAAACCAAGTGACTAAACTACCCTATTAAACTGAAGCCGATGCCGTCAACATAACAATTTGTTCGTTCAAATAATTATAGACATCTCCCTTGTTAATATATTGGCTATTCACAGGTTGAGAAAATAAAACCATTGTGTCTGTACCTTTGATTTTGGGTTTGAGGTTTTTGGGTGTTTGTGTCTAGGTCTTCCGTCCTGCTCACATTCACCAAGCCCACTCCGATCCTTACAGGTATATGGCACTCACATACACACACCCATGTTCATTCACTTCATACATCATATAGG
>JAULLE010499131.1:0-10422 GCA_035668155.1 Sarracenia purpurea
TACTAATAACTTGAGCATAAGCTTTTGGTCCGTGTTATTAGGTTTTTTATTCAAGTTATTGAGTTAGTGGGTCCACTTGGGTAGTTACAAATGGTATCAGAGCTAACCCTGGTTCCCTTAAAGGACTCTGTGATGGTGTGGATAGAGGAGTAGAGGCTCCAGAGAGGGATAGAACCCCCGAGATTTATACCTTGTGCACGCTTATGGGCTGCTTCGTGTCCGCTAATGAGTTGTTATTCACATCCCAGCTAGGGAAAAAACTTGAACCACGCAACGAGAGGGCGTTGCGTATTTGAGTGGAGATATTGTGATACCACAATACCATATCAATGAAATATAGAAAATAAGTTTGGTATATAATGAAACTTGTGTGCTACTATTAATAACTTGGGCTTAAACTTTTGGGCCACGTTGTTAGGCTCTTTATTAAAGTTATTGAGTCAGTAGTTCACTTAGGTCGTTATATGGAAACACTTTGCCTTGTTCCATGCATGAAACTCCCAAAAAATTTCAAAATGTTGTATATAGAGAAGTTCCACAGGGCAAGAGATCCACGAATTCCTCTGATAATGTATGTAGGTACCTTATTGGCCGTGCGAATCAACAATTAGTATACTCCAGCAAACTTATATGCAACATTTGAGTGTATTCATCATTTGGACCAAAAATATCATGACAAACATATTGAAGATTCATTACCTCATGTCCAATTTGAACAACTTGTAATATTATGGCCACTCAAATATGATGTATAAGCCTATCTACCTTTGGAGTTTCTAGGCTGATGCCTAGCTCATCGAAGGAGCATTTTGTCCAATGGTATAGGAGTAGCTTGTGCAGCAAAAAGAAGAAAGCTTGGAATGTAGTACCTCTATGTATTATATGGTGCATTTGACGAGAGGAATTCTTGGGGTTGGACTTGGTTGTTATTAACACTTTTGTAGTTGAACCAGTTGTTTGGCCATTGAGGCCCAAATAAAGGGGTACGAGTTATCCATCGGTGAAAAGCTATAAAATTGCACAATGTCGGGTTGCCTACCCTTCGTGTTAGTAACTTATAAAGGAGTGAGTTGTCCTACTCTATGGGAGGATAGAGTCGTAGTGGGTTATATAATGAGTGTGTATTGGCTTGAGGGTGGTCTAAATCGACGAGTAGCCTTAGTCGTGTCTATAAGCTCGCCCGACATTGATTCAGGGTGTGAATCACTATGTGATTAGGGCGTCCATGTTTAATGGCACGTATGTGTGGGTGCGTGGGTGTGTGTGTGTGACTCACAGGTTTTGGTAATAACTGAAGTTATGTATATTGTGAATAACTAAAGGATGAGATTTGGGATAGAATAAGGGTTGTAAAAGGGTTAAAATTATATTTTCATGGTTTGGAAAAAGGGAGTATGTGATAAACAATTTGAACGAAAAAGTTGGGTTATTTTCGGTAAAATAATTGTTGCATATCGTATGTTTATCCTTGCATATCATGCATGGTTCATTTATAGTTTATTTCTTACGAGTTATGACTCACATTGTTCTTGACAATAGTACAAGTGATCTAGGTAAACAGGTTGCCGAGTGATGCTAGATGCAATCAAGGAGATCCTTTTTGGACACACCTTTTGTATAGGAATTCATAGAGAAGATTGTAAGATATTTGGCTTATCAAGTGTATATGAATTTCCTTAAACATTTTTAGTATGTTATTTAGGTGTCAGAACTCGGTTAGTAAGGCCATAAAGTTATGATTCTGGACATATATGCTTGTGAAGTCAGTGGACTCGATTTGGGGAGTTATTTATCATTTATTTCATGTGTTTCTTATACATATCAAAATGTTGAAAATCCCGATTTTATGGCTTGATAAGATTTTATATACCTATTGTGGTTTTGGGATTACTTTTACCAAAGGATAGTTTTGGTTTTCGAAAGAGGTGAAAATCATAACTTTCCAATACTTGGAGATTTTTTTTAGGATTTTCAAACCAAAAACTCTGCCACTCTACCGCTCGAGCGGACCCTAGACCGCTCTAGCGGTCTCCCTGTTTTTTGGGTTTTTTTTTTTTTACAAATTTTCTTTGTGTTTTGATTAATGTCTCAGGGTTTGTTTGGTTATTCTTTTAGGCCCATTTTAGTACCTTTAAGGATGTTTTCGATCATAAAAGAGATTCGTTTTAATTGATTTAAAAAGGGTTAAATCTTGTATTTTCCAAACTTGCACTCTAAAAGTTAATTCAAGGTTTTCGGCTTATGGTTTCAGCTTGTGGGTATAATTACGCAAGTTATTTATGATTTCATATTCTTACAACTTCGGGGTGTGAAAAATTAGTATTAGAGCTCTAGGTACAAATATCTAAATCGCTGTGGAGATGGTTATTCCATCGCGAGAGTGTTGTGCTTGTGTGTTGCATTCATACTTGGGTTTGCTTGCATGATAAACTTGTGATGTGTTATACTTGTGCATGATATGTGGTATTTGGGTATGGAGGTTGGACTTAAGAATGATTTGTCTTGACGTTGGGCATCCATTAAACTAGTTCAGAGTTCAAGTTACAAAAACATTTGGTCAACGTTATTTCTAATGAGAAAACTAACTAGGTTACCTAGATTGACTTATCACTCCAATTAGTCATCCTTGATGGGTGGATTGTGTTAAGTTGTTTGGGAATTGTGTGGTGATGCTTCCTTTTCTTATCTGCCACGAGGTGGTAGAGGACATGGCCATGCTCACGACCGGGGTAGGATTGATGACCATGCCATAGAGGACGGGGAGGCCCATGCCCCAAAAGAACATGTTTAGGGCATTGACATTTTTGTAGAAGATGCTTACGACTATGTAGGTCATAACTGAAGTGGCAAGGGGAGGGACTAGAGTCCCCGAGCCAAGAACCTCTGTGGTTATGCATGGGTTTCGTCGATTGGATCCTCCTACCTTCTTAGGGGAGCTCGAACCATATGTTGCATGTGACTGATGACGAGTTGGGGGTCAGCCTTGCTACCTTTCAGTTGAGGGAAGATGCTCGAGTGTAACGCCCCAAAACCCGGTGTACTAAAAACTACCTAGAAAACCTAAACATAAGACTCAGCTCAAGCCGAAACCGAAAACCTACCGATTAAAAACTTAAGAAAAGTTATGTTTTAATCCAAACAAAAACCAAACCAAGCCTTAGCCCCAGGAACTTTTTTATACTAAAAATAGTATAAATAATATACTTTAAAAAGTGCCTCAAACCATGCAAGCACACCCCAAAAGTTAAGCAAAAATTAAATAATTTTCGGGTGTACAGAAAACAGGGGACCGCTCGAGTGGACCCTTACACCACTCGAGCGCTGGCATGGCAGAAAATTTTGACTCAAGGGTCAGTTTTGGTCCCCGCCAAAAAATTTATTTTCTCTTCTTTACCTCAAAATACCTTAACCGATAAAAACAAGGTTTACGAAGGTAGGTATAACAAAAGAAACTCTTCCCGCTTGAAATTTTTTGTTAAAAGCTAGAAAATTGCTATTTTCCGAGAAACCGTTAAAACTAACCTAGCATGCTTTTTCAACCGAAAAGAAAGCTAGCCAAACGGAACTCAAAATACCCACCCGAAACATCAGCCTCACAACATACATCAAATGAACTAAACATGACTGAAATAAATAAAAACCGGAACTCCGGAGCCGGAAAACTATAAGCTTAAACATGCAAGGTATTAAGGAAACCAAAATCAACTTAATATATAAACCACCATGCTTTTCTCAAGCTCATACAAAACCTATGTATATAAACAATACATAAACCAAAAGATAAGCAAAAAAGCTTCAACCATCTCCCCCGAGCTCCCGCCTCAATCCGCTATCTCTTTCCCGGAATCACCTGTTAGTTGTCATAGACAATGTGAGCCACAGGCTCGTAGGAAACAAATTATGCACGAACTAAACATGCTATATGAGGATGACATGCGATGTGTAAACACAGTTTATCTAAAGCCAAATCAAGATACCATTTGAAGTTTAAAACTAAACAGTTTACCGCATATCATATTTTCTATATAAAACAGCTTATATAGTAACCCCTCCCGGCCTTGCCATAACCGGCTCAAGGGAAGAAAACAAGGAAAACCCCTCCCGGCCTCGCCTATAGGCTCGCGGGGAGAAAACATAAAACCACCTCCCGACCTTGCCTGTAGGCTCGTGGGGAGAAAACATGAAACCGAATTTAGATTGAATCATAAGTTAAGTTCAAACGTAAAAGGGTTGATTTTTAAAACTAAAAGTTTTGATTCAACATCTGTCCGGTCACTCGGGACTTGCCCGAAAAGTACCACCTTGGAACCCAAAGGTCCAACCCTCGTCATTTTCCAGAAAAGTGAGTTTATTTTGGGAAAAAATCACTCCAAAACCAGTTTTTGCCCAAAAACCCCAAACATGAACAACACCCAGTTTGTATATGATTTTAGCTACAACTATCCAATCAAAGTTCTGAAAGCACAGATAAATCACAATCTCAATGGTGATAGAGGAAAACTAACTTATTTCCAATTCCGTTATTTCTAAGCCCGATAAAGCGCAAAACTGCTAAATCTCGCAAATAACATAATTTAAGCATAAGCTACCTAAATTCAAATATGAAAAGACAGATCTCTCATAATCATCCTCACAACCAAGGAAAGATAAAAAGTTTCCTAGAAATGGGTCTTGAGGCCCAAAATATGCAAAACTAGAATAAAAAGCATGATAACTAGCATAACAACTATAAATACACGAAACTAGCATTACATATAACAGAAGAAGTTGAAGAATAGGTCGTCCCCTACCTCGTAAAGTCGTCCAAAGCTGAAAAATCCAAAACGAGGCTAGCCAAAACTATCAGAATCAAAATCTAGCCCGGTGAACATGTAGCTCTCAACTCTCGGATCAAGCGTATGGCCTCAGAATTCAAGCCAAAGCCTCTAGATCCGCAAAAATCCAAGCCCTAGCTTCAAGATCTATCGTCCTAGAGAGAAGGGAGAGAAAAAGCTTATATTTGTGCTCCAAAAACCAAACTGGTGGTAGCTCTTATAAGCCCAACCGACCTAAGTGCATTCGAGCGGACTCCCTAGCGCTCGAGCGCTTGGCTGCTAGACCCAAATCTGAGAAACGATGTAAAAATGCAATGAGTTTCTGTCCAAATGACTCGAAATCTCCTACGATAACACGTGACAATATAACACTCGACCCAAAAAGAGGATAAGCCGAAAACTCACGAGGATCGAATACAAATTAAAAATATTATCCGAGAATAAGTAGTTTATGTTTGAAAATTGAACCGCTTAACCGAACATTGTACGTGTAAATCAGGGTCAGGCCCTTACAACGAGAGTGGCAAAAATTGGCCAAGATCATTGAGGCCGCGACGTAGGCAGTATTTGAGAAAGTTTTCTTAAAGAAGTGTTTTCTAGATTTGTTGAGGATTGTTTACAGGGAGGAGTTTCTATCCTTGATCCAGAGAGGTTGATTAGTTATACAGTACGAGGCCAAGTTCGCATGTTCGTCGCATTTTACACCGAAAATGGTAACGATAGAAGAATTATGAGCCAAGAAATATGAGCGAGGGCTTCGACCTTCCATCAAGGGCAAGATTTGTGAGTCCCTAAATTTTCAGAACGTCAAGGAATATATATAACAATAATAAGGATTATACTATACATCCATTTTTAACTAAGATTAGAAATTATAATATTATTGAACTTCCATTCACTCAGATAAAAAAAAAACAAAAAAATTACATAGATTATAGTATCTTGTGTCGAACATAATATTACACAACAACAAATTGAAAGACGGTTGATAGCTGCACATTCTAAAAGAGTGGCAAAAGGACAAAAAAAATGCCACCATCTTCTATTCTAAGATAAAGCCGGTCTGCTCTTTAGAACCACTATCCTCTCCAGCAAACTCATCTAATACCTGGTACTAACACATGCCATAAGCCGGAGCCCATAAGAAAATTCCCAAACCGTACCTTTCTAAAACTAATAATATCCTAACAAAGATTTACAAATAATAGGCATAAACGTGCCACGTGAGGGATCACGAGGATATAGGACTCGGACTAACCGTATGAGAAAATCGGATATCCCTAACTCAATCCCCGAGTTAGATCATTTCTCGAACGAATCAGGACTTATTCCACTAAAGGCCCTAAATGAACTCCCGGCCTTAACTCGATTTGTGTCTCGAGTTTCCAATTATCATTTGCACTATAGTTACCGGATCGATAGATCCACTCGCAAGATTTGGCATCATCAAACCTATAAGCAAAGCATACGTAGGGGAACTCCTCAACCTAAGTCAGTTGCGGTTTTCATCAGTTGATTATCAACCATCAATCGAATAACGATAGTACCCAACCCACCGGTCATATTGATCTCAACATCGAAATCTCAGCCATTGGTAACTCAAAGCACTGCGCATTATCTGAACATGATTTGATCAATCACGTCGGGATTAAGAGTACGTACAATACATGATAATATAGGATGTAGATCAATTCATATAGTCAGTATAGAATTGATCATCCTAATGATCCTGCTTAATACGCTCCTAGTGTACTAACACATCGAGCTCAAACATCAAATTCCATGATCGGAATTCTAGCCGTTCGACTTAGCTAAGACCAGCTACTATAACGATGTGCTATAATCGTACCAATGTATTGTCTGGGTTCATTGCGATTGTGAGCCTACCTGTATATTCTGTCAGAACCTTTGACCCGATCTTCCCTGCTTCATGCGACGAGTCAAATACTGGACAAAATATATAGACTATGCATTCATACATCATAAATATGAAACAATAAATGCAATACATCTCAATTGTTTTTGCATTAATATGCCAGGGATCAAGGATAAAAGATACATAAAAGTCTGGCTTTTAGTATACAATTCCAACAATCTCCCACGGAGAAGTATAGCAAGTTGATGATGGATGCACCGGAAGCTTGGCAGAAGCTTGGTTTATTAGTTGAGCGTGTATTAGCTCCTAATTTTCATTTGGATGATTGTGTATTATTCAGATGTGTTGTATGTGGCCATAAGACCATTTTCATTTCCTATTTTCATGGTGAGGGATCCGGGTTTTTAGTATCTCTCTAGTTGCATGAATAGGTATGAGTTTGGGTTTACCTGTTATAGTTATATCTGTTTAGTTGGCAGTCGCTGCCTGGTTTTGATATAGATCTTGCGTGGTTGTCTATTAGGTATAAGCAGTTTTTAGTGCCTAAATCAAACATATCCACGTAAATCTTTCTAAAATCTCAGATGGTGTGGTATATCTTAGATATCTTCTTATACTAAAATGGGCGTGGTTTGTATCTTTAGACTCCTGGACGCATGATCAATATCAGGTTTAAATCAGATAAAATGCTTGATTAAGCTGGAAAATTAACATATTTTTATATTAAAAAGAGGGGTTTGATTCGGTGTTTCGCGGAGTTTGGGTTTCTTCTAGCGCCCCCGGGTCGGGTCGTTACAATTACACTCTCAACTGCCTCTAATTATTTCAACAATTATGCTAAAGAAAATTTCGGCGGGATCGCTGAAATGAATCTGGTAGTGATTAGAACCTGATATTTACATCGATTTTCCCATCAATCTCGGCTCCAAGGACTTCCAACTCGTTAAGAAGATCGATCATCTTTGAAACATGGTCCCTCCCTAGTGTACCCTTATGCCATGTTAGTGTTCACAAGACCCATCATGGCAACCTGCTTTGCTGCCCGACCTTGCTCACCAAACATTTACATAAGGATAAAGATCATATCAGCTGCAGATTCCATAGACTGAAACTGACTTTGCAAAACATCTGACATAGAAGTAAAGATGTAGCAACGTGCCTCCCTATCAGCCTTTTACCCTTTCATGACAGTGCCAGATCTCTTATTTAAAAGATCCACTATTAGGAGTGGGAAGACCGGGATCAAATGATATGAACCTATAGTCGTCAAATGTTAGGACAATATCGAGACTCCTTTTCATGTGATAAAATTAGGTCCAATTAATTTATATTCTTTGAGTATTGTCGCAAGTGAATTGAAACTAGATCCCTATATTAATTCCTGAGAAACGAATGAGAAAACTTTTTAATTCTTTAGAAAAATTTAGGGTCCCTCCACCTTTTAATTTTAAAAGAATTATTGGAAGCACGAATCCTTTGTGATTATGCAGGTCATGATAGCGTGGACGTCTACTAATCAATCCCCGTTCGTACAGACATACCAGTGTATTAATTCCTCTTAGGAAGTATCACAACAAAAATCATTCGCCCAGAGTCACATTAATTGATCAGGCCACGATAGTGTGAACGTCTAACCAATTAACGAATAAAGAACTAACATGTCTTTATTTCTCGCTATATCCTAAGTAATTAAATAGCCAATTACTTTGATCCCTACAAATAAAAGCAATGATTTCGATGGGGAGGATACTTTTATTCATAGGTTAAGTGTACAACCATCACACTTAATTTTAAAATCCGGTGTCAAAGTCCCGGGCCCGGTGTGTGCGTACCCTACTTTGCACAACTTTTCAAACTAATTCCTTTCGGTGATTCATGCCGGAGATACCGTGATTATAATCATTCCGATGGGAAGACTGATCAAGCCGGCACGTGAGTTAAAATCACATCTCCAACGAACATAAGACGAAGACCGTAGGACTTATTTATGGCTAAATCCTTCTCCCACTTAATATTTTTAAAACTGAGAATTTTACCTTTTGTTTATTTTAAAAACATTAAACAAAATTTTTAATTATCCGATTAAAATTAAATCTGGTTTTAATGAATTAAAAATTCCATGTTTAATTCCATTACAAAAGTTTTTTCTTATTTAATTTTACGAAAAGAAATTAATTTGTCAGGGTTTTCTTGAGAAAAATTTCCTAATTAATTATCCACTTAATGAAAAAATTAAATAAACTAATTATCTATTTATTTTCCGTTTTAAAAATTACTTGGAATTTTTATTTTATTAAACCAGTTTTCCTAATATACTTTCGATTAAAATCATGCATAAAAGGAAAAATAAAAATAAAATAAAAAACCATCCACGCCATTAAATAAAATAATTAATTAATTAATTAAAATAACAAAAAATAAATAAAATAAAGTCGCTATGATCCATATCCTTCATTTAATCTTTTAATCTGACGGTCTCGGATTAAAGATTAAACGGCTAGGGTTTTGGAACCCTAAACGAGCCGTCAAAGACTCGACCTTCTTCCTCAGCTCCCGGACCACCGTCACAGCCTCGGACCACCGCTAAAACGCCAAAAAATGTCTAAAAAAGAGGTCCCAAACAGCCCCTAAGGATCCGAACATGCTACTGTGTGGGCAGCAACACGCAACCGACTTCCAGTCGCTGTTTGATCCGTCTTCCACCTCCAAAATTGTCCCAAAAAATTACTGGAACAAGGTAACATCTAGAACTAGATCTCTATGATCGTGTCAAAATACGAAGCAAAAGTTTCCCAAAAATTCCTCGAAATTTGTGTCGTTGTTCATGGCGGGATCTGCAGCATCAACTTTGGAAATTTTTTCAAACCCTTTCCCATCGTCGTCTTGCAGCCATCGAACCACCGTTGGAAAGCTAATGGATTGAACTTAATTCTAGCAAAAAATTCACATTGAAAAAAGTTCCTGAAAGCATTGAAAACGGAGCATGAAACTGCCAGCAGTGGGCTGGTCGCACCTGTTGTTGCCGCCGCTCCATGGTTCTATTCTATCTCGTTTTCGACCTCCGTTTTGTGATCCAATTTACAACAATAATCCAGAAAAATAACTTGAATGAAATTAAAATTACATTGGAAATCCTATGCCTCTACTCGCGAGACTTACAACCGATCTAATCTCAATAAAAACAAGATATCTGATATAAAAGCGATATAAATAAAAACCATACATTCAAACCATTATAGATCTAGATCATAACGATGAGTGCTATAAAACAAAGGTTAGAACACATATTTTTCGTGAAAATGTAGCCGGCTTTGATACCATTGTTGGAGCCGTGCAACAAAAAAGTCTAGAAAATCGATGTCGTGACCATAAAAAATGACATAGTGCACATTTCATGAAAAACTAATAGAATATACTGATATTATATGATTAAATGTACCTCCAAGAAACTTGAACAAGTTTCTTTGATGCCGATGAACGATCGAAGACAACCCAACAATCTTCTCACGTATATCCCGATGCACGCGACGATCCCGGCGAGTAGGCACCGATCCAGATCTTCGTATTTTCTCACATTGGTTTCCTCACAATTTTCTCTCAAGTATTTTGCTGAAAAATTCCAGCAATAATGAGAGGAAGGGGAGGCTAGGGTATCATCCATAGAGAGAGAGAGAGAGAGAGAGAGAGAGAGAGAGAGAGAGAGAGAGAGAGAGAGAGAGAGAGAGAGAGAGA
>JAULLE010499240.1:3092-14396 GCA_035668155.1 Sarracenia purpurea
GCTTGCCCGTGGTATACTCCACTATTGCTCGGGTTACAATCGATTACTTAATGGCCTTTGGGGTTTGCCACAGGCTGATTCAGAAGTTTGCCATCCTCTCGACAATTAAGTGTGGTAGCTATCTGTCTTAGTTGTGTGCCCAACTTGGCGATGGACTGAGAGTGAGAGCTCAAGAGTTGAGTTTTCACATCCAAGTCCTTTAGGGCTTTCAATACAATCTCCTCAAAGCCTATGGCTTGAGGTGTTGGAGCATGTGCTTTCTGTAGGGGACGATAGGCCTGTTGTTTATAGGAGTTATAAACGGGCCTAGGTGCCTGAGTTTGTGGTGGTCCTACTGACTGTTGTTGATTTCTCCACCCAAAATTTCGATGGTTTCTCTATCCAGGCTAATAGGTGTTGGAATATGGGTCATTGCTTGGCTAGGAGGATCCTTGAGCAGCCTTAACTTGCACTTGGACAAAATTGGGAAATTATTCAGTGGTAGCACACTCAATCATAAAGTGTGCAGGGCTTACACACAAGGTGCAGACTTCTTGCATGCTTCGCGGAGGTTGAGCTATGAGTAGGCCGTTCGTTAACAGTTTGTCAAGCTTCTCCATGAGGGATTTTACTTGGTTGGAAAGATCGACGTTTTGACTAACCTCGTAGAGTCCTTAGGTTTTCTGAGTCGCGATCCTGTCAGTGCGAGAGACCGATGCTTGATGTTGTGACTTTTCGCTCAACTCTTCTAGATGTATCCAGGTGTCTATCTCATTGTTTGTCGTAAAATGCTCCACCACATGAAGCGTCGACGTATTGACGATGTTGGAGTAGCAGGCCTTCATAGAAGTTCTGAACCAACTGCCATTTCGTGACTTGATGGTGGAGACAACTCCTGATAAGCTCCTTAAGTCTTTCCCAGGTTTCGTGGAATGTCTCACCTTCTTGCTGTGTAAAAATTGTTATTGTTCAACGGATTTAATTTGTTTTACCTATGAGAAAGAACTTGTGAAGGAAATCTTGTTGAAGCTTTGACCAAGTTGTTACGGTGTTTGGTTCCAGAGACTTGAGCCAATGTTTGCCCTTGTATCAGAGTGAGAAAGGAAACAACTTTAGGTTCTTGGCGTCATCAGGTATATTCTGAATTCTTATGGTCGAGAAAATCTTGAGGAATTCATCAATGTTCTTATAAGTGTCGTCATTACTAAGCCTGTTAAATAGAGGCAGTAATTGCAATAGGTTAGATCTTATTTCGTCGCTGTCGATTCCAACATTTGGTGGTGCTATGCAGGTGGAAAACAAGTAGGTTGTTGGAATATAGTATTCCATCAACACTTTGAGTTACGGATCAGCTTGGTTGGGTTGCTCATTTTGTTGATTGCCAGTGGCATTTTTGTTTCAATTTTTAGCCATGGTGGGTGTGTGTAATGGTGCGGGAGATTGGGGGAGGGGGGATGTTCTCGCGATTGCTCGGTTTAGTCTATAGGTGCAATCAATTTCTGGATTAATAGGTATCAGGTCAATATGCAGGGCGCGGCAAACATATGCTAATTAGTACCAGAAAAATAAGGCAGAAAAGTGACTGGTTGATGGAGTGTCATCTTAACGGGTAGAAAGTACCATTTGGATGGGAATGAGAGAGAATCGTTCGGACAGAGAAAAGGGCGTCTGGACAGAAGACGGTGACATGATTTTTTAACAATTTCTATTTTTCCATAGAAAAGTCAAAAATCTGAAAACCAGTGATGAAAAAGGAAAATAAATAATCAAATAAAATTTTTTTAGATTGAATAATAGTTTTAAAAATATTTTTACCGTATATTCCCCATCAACGTCGCAAAAAATTAGTGTAGGGTTTTTTATTCCAATAACAAGTTTGTACCAAAATCTACACTAACTTTTAGCTATTGGTGAGTCACGATCGTTCACAAGGATAAATATAGGCAAATGGATGAAATATCCAAAATCAGTCAATCTTAATAATATTTAAATCTAATCAAAGTGAATTTTGGATTTTTATTTTTGAAGAGATTATTTAATTACAGAATTTGACTTATAGTTAAATTAAACTAAGCTAACAGATAAGGTTTTAAAGGATTAAGATGAGAAAGAATCTACCTTATGTTAGAATCCACATTCGTTTTAGTTTTCTAGTTTCAATTAAGTTCTAATTTTATTTAGCCTTTAACAGATTCAAGTCATACTGTGACATGACCAGTATGGAATTCAAAAAAAAAATAGATTTACATGCAAACACAATATATTCTATCTAATATATTGGCATGTGCTATCTAGAGTATATTATGTCTCATAAATAGCATAAAATATCTAATGTTTTACAATTAAAATCCTGAATATTAAATAAGGTATACCCTATTCAAGATTATAGTACGGATCGTCCGGAGTACGACTTATCTTATCCATGGTCTTGGTCCTGGTAGGCAACCTAGAGGGGGGGAGGGGGTGAATAGGTTGTTGCGCAACTTAAAAACTTAATGGTCTCTTCTTCAAATCTACTTTTAGCACTTAGAAATAAAAAAATATTGTAGTGGAAATAAATAAACAAAGTGCAAGAATTAAAGAGATAAAGGAAAAAAATAAATAAAACCACAACACATGATGTATAGTGGTTCGGCCCAATCCCGGCCTATGTCCACTCCCCAATGTCCCTTGGGAATTCACTATATCAAACACTTTACAGGTAAGTTTCAACCTATCTTGTTAAAGGTTAATTGAAACATATTCTTTTATGGGGTGAAGCGGAACCTCCTTCTTTGACAAGGGCAAAGACTAGCCTCCTTCTTATTCGGGTGAAGAGCAACCTCAGATGTATTCCTTGATCGGGTGAATAGTAACCACCTTCTTCTTGACGGTGAAGAGGAACCTCAGAATCTTTATCAGAAGTTGTAGCAGCAACTAGAGCTTGAGCTTTCTCCTTATTGAGATGATGATACAATAAAAGTTCACTACAGAAAACTCTCACTCTTAATAATGAATTACAATCAAAAGTAATAAATGAGAGGAGTACAAGTGTTGGAACAAATCCAGACTTAAAATCACAAAGATAGAAAATTAAATTCGGTTCTGAGAAAAACAGGGGAGAGTAAATACTAGAGGTAAAGATTTGTGCACTGGTTCACCAACCCTCTGATATTTGAACAAACCTCCTTAAATAGCTTGCAATATTTCGAACGTTGTAGAGAAGTACTATAGCCATTGGACGCATTAAATGCACCAAAATCTTCCCATTGGAGATACACAGATTTGAAATTTTGTACCCACGGGTCGTCTCCTTTTGGATGTGGGACGACCCAATTTTTGTTTCTCATAACTGGGACGGCTTGGATATAGAAGGGGTCAACCTATTTGCATTGTCTGAACATTTTGGGTCGGCACAAGTTGGGTCTGGGACGGCCCGGATCAAAGTACAGAAAGTTTGCATTTTAGCAGTAAAATGGGATGGCACAAATGTGAACAGGGTTGGCACAAAGATATGGATTTTGATTTTTTGCTTCAGGTGTGTGGTCTCATAGATAAATTGGGTCAGCTCTAATATAGAGGGTTCGAATCATAAGGATTTGGATTCGGTTCATTTCCTCAAAAATAGCTAAAGAACTCAAATCAAATTTCTAGCGTTCGAATCAAATTCTTCACTGGGTTGAAATTGCGCTTGGAACTTGCCAAGGGGTTCGAATCAATGTTTATGGGTTCAGTTCACTTTTGCAAAATTAGAGAAATGACTTGAATCAGATTTCTAAGATTCGAGTCAAAAGACTCATGTACTGGAACAAAAGGGATCAAAAGTGATTTAGGAGGGTTCGGATATGATTTTCTCGGGTGAAAATGGCTTGAAAAAGAAGCAAAGGATTCAGAACCAAAATTAGGGAGTCGAATCCTTTTTGCAAAATTAGTGGAATGATTCAAATAAAAAAAGGATTTGAGTTATAGGGCCCTGTACTGAAACCAGAGGGATTCGAATCAAGAGATTGTGGGATTCAAAATAAGGGGTCCTAGGCTGAACAAACAGGGTTCGAATAATGGCTTGAGGGATTCGAACCTTTTCCTCTTTTGATTTACTTTTCTTCTAGAAAACACTTATTTTTTCTTTTCTCCTTGATCTTTTTGCTGAGTTTGAACCTTGTTAAAATATTATTAAATCCTGAAAATTTAACTCAAACACAGCTAAGATATTAGCAACAACAAATTAATGTGTTGTTATAATCAAAACCAAAATAATGCTAGATTGAAAAAGCCTTTAGGCTAACAATCTCCTCCTTTTTGATTATGACTACCATTGATTTGCAAAAACATAAAAATATAGAATATAAATCACTAAGAAATCAATATATATGATTATTTATGAAAATCAATCAACCCTTCTCCCCATTTGTCATAGCAAAAAGACAAGAGAGAAAGGATATGCATATAACAAGTAATATGTAAAGACACTCAACCCTTCTCCCCTTTTAAGAAAACAAAAAACTCTATGAGATTATCTAACCCTTTGTTTTTCAGAGAAACATATGATGCATCCAAAAAAAAAATTCATATTAAGGCATGTAGCACAAAGGCATATAAAAAATGTATCAGAGCTAAATGAAATGTCTCAAAGTAAAGACATATATCTTAGCAGATAAGGAGTATCTGAGCAAAACATGGATATGAATTAGAGCAAAAAAATATGAACTCCTCCAATTGTTGGTCCACAAGAAATGTTTTCTCCCCTTAAAATATATCTCTCCCAAAAAAAAATTGGTTCAACGAAATTGTTTTCTCCCCCTTATTAAAAGAATTTTTACAAAGAACAACTATATGACCATGAAGATTTGTGAACAGAGGATAAACATGGAGAATGTGGCATATAGATATGGGAAAAAGCAACACATAAAGCAAATAAAATCTCCCCCTATGACAAGCATGCATAGATTCACATATGAAAGCAATTTAAACCAGGAAAAAGATATACATTTTTAAGAAACGTAAAGAACATTGTTTGATGCTAAAGGTTTGAGAAAATCTCCCTCTTTCAAAAATGACATATGCACAGGTTGATACTAATAAACGGATTAAACATGCTATAACAAATGAAAAATATATTACATATGAATACATGATACCAGAACACAAAAATTTCTCCCCCTTTATGAAAATGTTTCTCCCATTTGTGAAGTAAGACGTGCATAGCTCATGACACATCAAAATTATGATTAAGAACCTTGAAATCATATTTTAAATAAAAATACTATAGCAGAGCGTGTCTACTAGGATTTCACCAAAAAGGGATTTATTGAAAGTATTTTATTCGTGAAATAACCCGATAATTGACTGTCATGCACTATAGGTTTTAATGAGAACATGAGTATGATAGCAATTGATGATCAATCATAAATTCTTATTCATAAGAGATGCTATCAACTTGATTGAAAAACATTAGGATACAATGAAAGATATACAAAGAAAAACAATTATGTAGCACATAACTAAATCACTTACGATACTTAATGTGCGTGAGATGCAAAAAGATGAACTGAATACAAATATCAAGCACATATAATGCACAGAATTTCTAACAGCAACCATGAGCATATAGGCATGAGTTTTTAACGAAAATGTTTTGTAGCAGCATGTTGCAAAAATGCATGAGAAAAATGGAATTGAATCTAGGAGAAAAGATTCGCATTAAATTTTAAAAAATTGACAAAGGAATCGAATCGTTTTACAAGGGGTCGAATCTGATAATGTGTTAAACAAGAAAAGGCATCGATTCGAGTAAAAAGGAATCGAATCAATTTGGTGAAAACCTGAAAGTAATTCGAGTCTTAGAAAATCCATTCAGATCATGTATATAAAATAGGAAAGGTTTGAAATAGAACACATAAAGGAGTTGACACAAAAACAGCACGGGTCGACCAAAAACACATAAGTGTCGACACTTTTCATAAAGAAAAATGCAGAAAAGGACTCTCATTTATTTTGAAACAAAGATTAGGCATATCAAAAGCAATGAATCGACATGAAATACATGAAATTTAAGCGTAAAATGAGGCACAAAACATCAAGCTTATCTTAATCTTAAAAGCATTAGATGTTTCCCATTTGTATGCCGAAAGCTCGACCATTTTGCATCAGATTTGCTGTCACTTGCAATTGATAGAAACTTCAATTTTTTGAGGCTTTTAGCAGGTGTAGATCTTGGCCTTCCCCTTCATACCCCTAAGCCATTTTTCTTCTTATCTTGCACCTACAAAATAGTTGTATCCATAGGATCTTGGTACCCATTTCTTCTAGGGTGCTTGGGTGTTAGCATGAAAATCATTTTGCTTATAAAGAACCTTATGCACATAAGACTTGTTGTGTATATAAGAACCATAAAATATATTTTGTCTATGTATATAGGAAGCATAATATCTTTTGACATGAGTTATAAAATTGGCTTTCCAATTGGATTCCCTCGCATTGGTAGGTCTCTTATGTCTAGGAATTTTAGCTATTTTAGGTGGTGGATCACCTTTTCAAATCCAAACATCCTTTGAGGATTTGTTCCCTTTAAGTCTAGAAAAACAAAATTTTCAAATATGTCCATTTTTTCCACAAAAGTACATGAAATATGTTTTTGCATAGGGGCTTGTGTAAAAGGATTCTTATGGATAACTTTTTGTTCATTTGGATTAAATCAAAGTCCCTCTTTGTTAAAAGTGCATTTGGTGCCAATAATCATTTCCAAGTTCTTCTGACCATGAGTGAACTTAGCAATGATCATTGTCAATTCTTCAACTTTTGCTTTGAACAAAAGATTTTTATTCTGAAACTCATTTGAAGAAAAAGGGACTGGTTTTTCTTTTTCAAGAATCTCAATTTTAGAATTCATGGACTTTATTTCATTTTTCATGGACTTATTTCTAGACATTGATTCTTCTAACTTTATGAGACAAAATCCTAAAGATTCTTGAAGCTCATCAATGGAAGGTGAGTTTTCATTATCACTACAACTATCATTATAGCTATTGCATTCACTAATTGAATAATAAGTTACCTCTCCTCCATACGCCATGAGTGCATGATTAGCATCTTCATCACTGGATTCTCCTTTTTCTTCTTCACTAGACTCAGTATCATCCCACGTAACATTCATAGCCTTCTTTGGGTACTGCTTTTTATTCTTCTTGAGCATTAGGCAAATTGGTTTGATGTGGCAAAATTTTCTACAATTGTAGCACCTCACATCTTCTTCCTCGTCATCCTCCTCCGAGTCGGAGTTGGCTTTTCCCTTGAATTTTGATGAATCTCCTTGGTTTCCTTCTCTTTTTATGAACTTTCAACCACGTTTCTTATTTCTAAGAAATTTCTTGAATTGTCTTGAGATGTTGGCCATTTGTTCATCATCACTAGAGCTCTCATCCTTGGACATGTCCTTTTGAGTGGAGGCTTTGAGTGAAATGGACTTCTTCTTCCTTGGGCTATATCACCATCACCTATCTTCTTGTTCATCTCATGTGTAATGAGAAAACCCAACAGGTCCCCTAAAGTGAGAGTAGTGAGATATTTGGCCTCTTAAATGGCAGTCACTTTAGCTTTCTAATTCTTTGGCAAACACCTTAAAATCATTCTCACCATTACAGCATTACTATAAGTTTTACCAAGAGATTTGAAGACATTGATAATATCAGTAAAACATATGAACATATCAAAAATTGACTCATCACTCTTCATTTTGAATAATTCATAATTATGCACAAGTAAACTAATTTTTGATTCTTTTACTTGATTGGTTCCCTCGTGGGTAACCTCAAGCCTACCCCGGATTTCCTTAGCCGTGTCACAAGTTGAAATCTTATTGAATTCGTTAGAATATAATGTATAATATATAATATTCATGGCTTTAGCATTCTTTGTGATCTCGCTAATGTCGGCCGCATTCCATTCAGCCTCAGGTTTAGGAACCCTGGTTCCTTTTAACACATTTTGTCGATTGTTTAGGTCCAGTCATTATAACCTTCTAAAGGTCATAGTCTATGGCTTGAATATAAATCCTAATTCTAGTCTTCCAATATGAATAGTTTGTTTCGTTAAACAAGGGAGGTCTAGATGTTGATTGGCCTCAGATGGTGCAAAACCAAAAGTGATTGCCATAGGATCTTAACTCAAATAGGTTTTAAAGATGTAAATCTGTAGAAGAGCCGAGACTCTGATACCAATTGTTGGTCCAGGTGGGCAACCTGGAGGGAGGGGGGGGGGGGTGAATAGGTTGTTGGGAAGCATAAAAACTTAATGGTGTCTTTTTCAAATCTATTTCTAGCACTTAGAAATAAACAAATATTGTAGCGAAAATAAATAAAAAAATCCAAGAATTAAAGAGATAAAGGAAAAAAGAGAAAGCAAACCACAACACATGATGTATAGTGGTTCATTCAAATCTCGACCTACGTTCACTCCCCAAAGTCCCTTGAGAATTTTCCTATATCAAACTCTTTGCAGGTAAGTTTCAACCTATCTTGTTACTGGTCAATATAAACCTATTCTTTTATCGGGTGAAGAGGAACCTCCTTCTTTGACAAGGGCAAAGAGTAGCCTCCTTCTTCTCCGAGTGAAGATCAACCTCAGACGTATTCCTTGATTGGGTGAATAGTAACCACCTTCTTCTTGATGGTGAAGAGGAACCTCAGAATCTTTATCAAAAGTTGCAACAGCAACTAGAGCTTGAGCTTTCTCCTTGTTGAGATGATGATTCAATAAAAGCTCACCCCAGAAAATTCTCACTCTCAATAATGATTTCAAATCAAAAGTAATAAATGAGAGGAGTACAAGTGTTGAAAAAAACCAGACTTAGAAGCTCAAAATAGAAAATTAAATTCGGTTATGAACTAAACATGGAAGAGTAAATACTAGAGTTAAAGCTTTGTGAACCCCTTAAATAACCATTAATATTTCAAACATTGTAGAGAAGTATTGTAGCCATTGGAGGCATTATATGCACCAAAATCTTCCCATTGGAGATACGTAGATTTGAAATTTTGTACGCATGGGTTGTCTTCTTTTGGATCTGGGACGACCCAATTTCTGTTGCTCATAACTGAGGCGGCTTGGATATAGAAGGGGTAGACCTCTTTACATTGTGTGAACATTTTGGGTCGGCACAAGCAAGGTTTGGGATGGCCTAGATGGAGGTACAATGAGTTTGTATTTTAGGAGCAAAATGGGATGGCACAAATGTGAACTGGGTCGGCACAAAGAATTGGATTTTGATTTTGTGCTTCATGTGTGTCGTCTCATAGATAAAATGGGCCAGCTCTAATACAAAGGGTTCAAATCATAAGGATTTGGATTCGGTTCGTTTCCTCAAAATGGCTAAAGCACTTGAATCAAATTTCCAGGGTTCGAATCAAATTCTTCATTGGGTTGAAATTACGCTTGGAACTTGGCAAAGGGGTTTGAATCAATGTTTATGGGTTCGGTTCATTTTTGTAAAATCAGAGAAATGACTCGAATCAAATTTCAAAGATTCGAGTCAAAAGACTCGTGTACTAGAAAAAAAGGGTTCAAAACCGATTTAGGAGGGTTCAGATATGATTTTATCGATGGTGCAAAAATGGCTTAAAAATAAGCAAAGGATTCGGAACCAGAATGAGGGAGTTGATTCCTTTTTACAAAATCCGTGAAATGATTCAAAGAAAAAAAAGGATTCTAGCCATGAGGCCATGTACTGAAACCGGAGGGATTCGAATCAAGAGATAGAGGGATTCGAAACAAGTGGTCCTGGGCCGAACAAACAGTTTTCGAGTCCTGGATTGAGGGATTCGAACCTTTTTCTCTTCTGATTTACTTTTCTTCTTGAAAACTCAACTTTTGGCATTTCTCCTTAATCTTTTTGCTAAGTTTGAACCTCGATAAAATATAATTAAATCCTACAAATTTATCTCAAACACAGCTAAGATATCAGCAATAACAAATCAATGTGTTGTTACAATCAAAACCAAAATAAGGCTTGATTGAAAAACCATTAGGCTAACACGTGACATAGAATATCTCATATTTAATTTTTGAATAAAAATAGAGCACATTTATACAACACTTATTTAATATAATTACAGAAATATTTAATGAAATATTAATTAAATTAGAGAAATAAGAATTTTTCAACGATCAAATATGTCATGGAATATAATTGTTGCATAACGAAAACATTACAAAAAGCTAAAATTAAATAATAAAATTAATCTACTCCTAAATTACCAAACTTGGGATTCATCAAAACCCGGGGCCGAAAAAGAACTTAACAACGCGTGGTCTGGGTAGAAACCATCTTCAAGTTGTTGTCGACTAGCGTCGGTAGCTCCTCGTCGAGGCTCGGACCTTCTAGTACTACCTTAGAGGGGGTCAGAAGTTGAACAAGAGAGAAGTATATGGGTTTTAGTCCGAGTGCTGGGATTTCAGAAATGAGGGGGGTCGGAGGTTTATTTATAGATTTGTAGAAGTTGGAGTCATTCTCAGATTAGGACCTGATGGCTGTGTGTCCTGACGGGAATGGCCGTGCGTCCGAACGGAAGTACATGGCCGTCTGAACGGAAAGTACACTAGCGCTACCGTCTGAACGCAATGCTGATGGCCGTCTGGGCGATAGCGTCTGAGTGCTAGTGTCTGGATGGAATGCTGATGGCCGTCTGGATGGAAAGTTATGTTGGTCATTTGATATTTTCTTCACTTTTAGTATTGTGTTGTTTCTTTACTTGTTTTATAACTATTTTGGTGTAGTATGTATCTTGTCTCCAAAACCTGTCTAAACACTAAAACACCATAAAAAAATATTAAATAACATCTCAGGGCTAGCTTAATGTAAATAACCGAATTAAATCGTCACTTTTGAGTGTCAATCAATCTCTGATGCTAAAAAGGCTCAACCATAGCTCCCGTTTAAGCTGTGTATATATATATAGGAAAATACACTGGCGCTAGAGCACTCTTTAAGCGTGCCACATGTCCTATAATACGCATGAGCGCCCCTTTGAGCACAGTTAAAGATGGTAGGCTTTCTCGGCCCACGCTAATGAGAGTCGTTAGGGTTTCACCGTCGAGCTAGGTCGCTCTTCGAGCGCGCTACAGGCGCCAGAAAACCCAACTCTCGTCACAGTATAAATAAGACATTAAACAGGGCCACTCGAGCTCTCTACGGGCTTTATTTGTGCGCCTCAATGTCTCAACTCATGGATTGTCGAGATAGGCATATTTAAATGTTTGTCAGTCGATGCCGCATGAGCGTTCTTCGAACGTTCCAGGGCACCACAAGGTGCTCGAGCCCCTTTGCGCGCCAGTGGCTAGAATCCATGATAA
>JAULLE010499241.1:0-10420 GCA_035668155.1 Sarracenia purpurea
TCACTATGAACTAATTCGAGAGAATGTGTAGTGAAATTATTTGACAAAGTAAATGGTAGTCTATGACTTTTAGAAACTTTACATGGAATACATGTTTTGACACATTCTGAGAATTGAGAATGTAGTTGTAAAGTATAAGAAAGGACTTGAAGTTTGAAAAGAGATAGATGCCCAAGTCTTTGGTGTCAAACCAAAGACTGTTGAGGCTTCTTTATCATCAGGGCAACATGCTATGAATTTGCAGCTGGAAGGGGCAGATAAGGCGAGTGAAAGTGATAGAGTCCTTGTGAATTAACACTTCTATGAAGCACTTGATTGGTGATTTTATCCCGAGTAGTAAAGGAATGTTCATCAAATGTAATAGAGCAACAATTATCCATGGAAAATTTTTGAACTGAAATTAGATTAGAGGATATGATAGGGACATGTAACACATTGTTTAAACGAAACGAATGTTTTGGAGTGGATAAAGGCCATTACCATTGTGTTGAATGGGGGTTCAAATTCCATTCCCAACAGTAATTTTTTCAGTCCCTTTATAAGGCTGATAGATATCCAAATTTGCTAAATTATTGGTGTTATGATCGGTTACCGCACTGTCAAGATACCAAGCATTAGAATTGTCGGGTGTTGTAGTGAAAAATGCCTTATATGAATTTGCAGCAACTGGACTATTTGAATATCCTTGAACTTGATAATTGCTAGTGAGGTCTTCGTCCTTATTCCAACAGTTGATAGCAATATGCTTGGGCTTTCCGCATAATTGACAAACTACAGAATTTGGATTCCTCACATTTTGCTGTTGTGAGTAAAACTGTCCTCTTTAAAAGCCAAAATTTCTTCCTCCTCGATCGCCTCTGAAATTATTATATCGGCCTCTATTTCCTCTTCCTCTTCCATAATAGTTAACAAATTGTTTGTTTTGTGATTGAAATTGATGATCTTGAGGATTAGAATTGCTTTTAACCATTGAAAATGCAACAAATAGGTCAGCATTCTGTTTGATTTTGGCTTCAACATGTATAGCCTCTAAGCATAACAAGGCTGATAGGTCTTCCATACTAATAGGACATGTTCTTCCTCTTATCGTGGTCTTGAAGGCATCAAATTCATCAGGTAATCTATTTAGAGTAATGAAAAAAAAAATCCTCATCTTTTTTTGCACATGCAACAGACAATTAACTCGATATTTCTTTGATTTTGCACATGAAAAAAAAATCCTCATCATCTTTATATGTGAGATCTTGACAGTTCAGTGAACTTCCTTTCAAGAACTGTCCACAATTCTTAACAGTTATTTAGATGCATTATAGATGAATATATTGACAGCAATAAGGCTGTCGTGAGACAACTAAGAAGATGAGAATCGATTGATTCCCATTTAAGAAACTCAGGATTAATTATCTCATTTTCACATGAATCCTTGATCGTATATGATGGTTTCTTGATCGATCCATTGACAAAACTCACCAATTCAGTTGCTCAAAGTATATTGAGAACTTGATTCTTCCATATCACATAGTTTCCCAATTTGAGTTTAACCATGACAAAGCTACTCAGGTTCTTGATCAACCTATTGAGATTTGGCGGAATATCAGAAGAACTTGATGAAGACGACGAAGTCATGAACCTTTGATTAGATTCTGATTCGTTGGAGTAAAATTGCTCCGATACCATGTAGAATTTCTTGATTAACAGAGGGAATACATAACATTATGAAATCAGTTTTCATTCTTCAATATTTGTTACAATTACGACTCTAACACAAGTACCTTTATATTCCCACCCACTCGAACTAACTTTCCCTCCGTTTTCACCTTATAGCTGTATACAATTTCGCTCATTGTATCAGTTAATATTGCCATGATTATTGTAGGTGCCTACGATTATTGCAACTATCGCTGATGTGGTGTTCATGTCCTGTTGTTGTGCTTGGCTTACCTAGTGTCGACACTTGTCCATCAAGTGTCGATCTTTTCGTGATCCTGCATTGTGCTGTTAACTCTATACTATTAGAAGAGAGCACAACAGAAATTAAATAAAGTTTCAAAAAAATTACAAGAGCCCACACAGATGTCTTCGGGCGAGAGACATGATTCACTCGTAATATCCTAGGTATCCCAACCATATTTCTCACCTCAAGTGTCATCAGCATTCTTCATATTTTTTTCTCCCAATATTTATAGCCCCTAATATATATATTTTTAATTTCTCCCTATATTCATATTGTTTTGATTTACTCTCTAATCCTTACACGTCTACGATGTTAAGGTTCTTATTTATAATCAATCCTGCCTGTAAATCCTATTTCCGATCCACCAAGTGAAGAGGTTAATATTCATACAAACACTAAATAAAATAATATGAATTTATATATAAAGACATTATTTTTTAAATTTTAAGAGGAAACCATGGCCCTCTGCGCCGTGTCCGTCCACAAGTGCCACCACATGCCATGAAGGATCAATGTCCCCTGTAGCCAAGGAAATAATAACACAACCTTCTTGTTAATTATTAAAGAGCTTTTGTGTAGAAATAGCTCAGCCTCTTTTTTCTTTTTTTTTTTTTTATAAAAGTTCAGCCTTTGTTGAGCTGTTTGCTTTTTCTTTTTCTTTTTTTTTTCCCAGTCCAGTGATGGACTCAAGAGAAATCTAATTATGTCCTGTTGGAGTATAAAATAAATTTATTTTGAGAATCAAAATCGTTTATTTTATTGTTCTAAATATGAGTTGTTATTGAGAAAAATGAAGTTGATTGGATGTTGGTAGCTTCCTTAGCAAATCATGTTTGTCTTCACAAATAAAAATTATGATTTCTAATTTATTATTATTTTATTAGCACTTATTTAATTTGTTATGACATTTATCGATATTTAATTAACTTGATCTTTTTTAAAGATATATAATTAAAATAATAAATTAAGCAATTCAAATCATTAAAATAATCCCGTTTTTTTCTTAAGCAAGACCAATTAAATCCCTCCAGTACACCACTCGACCAGAGCGAAGCCGCTTTGGAAAAAGAACTGCTTTTTTCCTAATCCAGTGATAGAATAGATAGGTCCAATTAGACCGTGTTTGAATAAAAAAATAAACTAATTATTTCAATAATTTAAATTATTTATTTTATTATTTCAATTCATCAAGGACTTGAGAGGAGCTAATTTTTTAAGAAAAGGCTCGGGCGGGTGTGGCGGCGACGAGGCATGGCCTAAAGTTAGGTAAAATTCAACTATAGAAAGCTTAAAGTATCATGGCAGAGGCAGTGGGAGTCTTTGTTTGTTGTATTGTATATAAAGATCAGGAAGGGATATGTAGGGTATGGATAAGATAGATTTAAGTGGAATCTAGTTAAATCTAGGGTTCCATGTTTACCTAAGAGGCCGTTTGTTTAGAAGTATATTAAAAGGGGATATAGTTTATTAACAGGGTATAAAAGGGTTGAAAAATATGTGGAATGTTTTTCCTTAAAAATGGTCTCATCCTAAGGGTGAAGATTAATTCATTTTTTTTCTTATATTGTAGGTGTTGATAACGACGGCTCAAGTTAATTTGAGGTTTAAGGTTAGTAACAAAATAGAGGCCTTTTATATATTTGTATATTATAATTTTAATTAAAATATTTTCTTTTCTTTTGAGATGATAAATTATTGATTAATATTTATATTATATTTTGATAACATTTTATCGTCAATTAACATTATTATAAATTAATTAACCATTATAGTAACGTAATTTAGATAATATTTTATTAATTTTAGTTTAAAATATATTTTTTTCATAAGAAACATGTATTTTATGTAAAATCGCAAACATATATTTGAGACATAAGACTATTTTTTATATAGTTCGATATATCAATTGGATTATTTTTATTTGCAAAACCTTTTTTGGGAAACAAATATAAAACTAAATCTAAACCATTTATATAAGAAAAATTATCATATTTAGATAACATTACTTTTCTAAACTATTATTGTTTAGTAATTTAATTTTTTACATTAAATAAAGAAAATAAAATATTTTTAAAATAAGATTGTACAAGAACTTGTCATGTAGCTCACGTGGTCGGGTCTTTATAAGCTAGTTCATATGGTCGTAAGTTTAATTTACTCTTTCTCTAGACCATTGGCTTCCCTTAAACCGGGAAACCATATTGTTCCAACTTAATTTGAATTAAAAAAATAACTTATTGCTAACATTTTTAATGCGATATTTTCAAACTAATAAGAATCAAATTGTATATATATTCAAGGAAAATAATATTAAAATAAAAAATAACAAAAAAACATGAATTAGATAAAAAAAATGTTATAAATTTGTTAAAAAATTTAATATTAAATTAGTATTATTAAAAAAATGAGACCCTTACTATAATGGAAGCCTTAGGCAAACACGTAAATTGCATAGGGCTTGATCGGACCTGTCTGTTGAGCAAGTTATATTGTATTCTATTTGGTCTGTATTTTTATTTTGTTATTTGGTTTATATGTAATTGGGTTTAGGTGAGATTAGTAATCTGGTATAAATTATGTATATGGTTATAATAAAATATAGACTTAGAACCTTTAGGGTCTCAGGTGGGTGTTGTCGGCATATCGTCCCACTAACAGTTTATACCAAAATCCACACTAACAAGTAGTTAATGGAGAGCTCAGATTGTTCCCACGAGAAAAATAGGAAGCTCGTCAAAATATCCCATTTTTATGTAATTCTAAAATATTTAAATGGATTTTGGATTTTTATATGAAAAATGTTTAAATAATTAATTACTTCTACTTCTAATTAAAGTAGACTAACAAATAAGATTTAAGATAATGAGAGAGAATCTACCTCATGTTAGAATTCACTTTCGTTTGGTATTCTAGTTTCAATTAACTTATTATTTTATTTAGCCTTTAATAGATTCAAATTCTACCGTGACATGACCAATATGGAATTCAAGAAATAGAGAATTACATTTAAACACAACATATCTTATCTATGATATTGGCACGACCTATCCGGAGCATAACCCGTCTCATCAATAGCATAAAATATAGCATATAAACAATTAAAATCCCCGAATATTAAATAAGGCATATCTTATCCAAGATTATAGTACGACTCGTCCAAAATACGAATCATCTTGTCAATGTATAAATTATCTCACGTTTGAGTATTCAAATACTAATAAACACAGTTGTATGACCCATATTTAATACAATCCCATAAAACTAAAATATAATTATAATATATTAAAAATATGAATCCGGTAATCAAACATGTCGTCGATATCAAGAATATAGTCGAATAACGAATCCAATCATAAAACTAAAATAAAATAAAAAAATTAATCTACTCATAAAATACTCAGTTCGGGTTTCATCAAGACCCGGGGGGGGGAGATAATTTAGCCACGCATGGTTGGACTGGAATCTATAACAAAGTTGTTGTCAATCAGTGTCTCGAACATCTGTTGGCAGCTTCCTAACAGGTTTTGGGCCTTCCAGACTGGCTATCAGAGGGTCAAAGAGTGTTGGAATATCAGATAATTCGTAATATTTCAAATCTTTTTTTTGGATGATTTGTGATATATTTATAGTTTTTTCGTAAAGATATAGTCCTTTTTGAAGTCTATCTTCCGAGTATTAATCGTCTGGATGGAAGTTGCCTACCGTCTAAACGGAAGTGGCATTTTTCGTCACGACGGGCTTAAGTGGCGTCCGGACGGTTAAGTCGTTTTTAGTCTTTTTCGTCTAACTTATTTATCTAGCTGTTTTATCCACTTTCTAATCATCTCATTTGTACATATCTTATTAACAAAGACACTACAAAAATAGTTTATTAAATAATATATCGGGCTTAGCGTAGTATAATTAATTGGTTATAATTGTCCATTTTAAGTACCGATCATACCCTCCAACTTACACTTTGCTAGTTATCGAGTAAAGCAAAAACAAAAATAACTAAAACTAAGAAAAATTACAACAATTAAACAATTTTTAAAAAAATAATAACCCAATCCTAAATAACTTTCACATGTCGCTTGAAAATTTTAAAAACAAAAATGCAAGCTTCTATACCTCCGAGTTTTAAATAGAACCACCTTTAAGTTGTGAAATTTGTCATTATAATTTCTCAATCTTACACATGGTGTGTGTGTATGTGAGAATTCGGTTAATGATTAATATGCATGTTTTTAATCAATTAAACTTAAATAATTAAAGTAACCAGATCTTAGCTTCAAATTTCACCGATTGTACACTCAGAAGATGTAATGCCCCCGATCCAGAGACATTAAAATAAATATAACTAACGGTCTAAACATCCAATTTAAAACCTTTTTTATTTGTAAAAGTATTAATAATTTTTCTAAAGTAATTAAAAAACATTGTTTTGTTGGGTTTAAGCTTAATATTAATCACACACCAAGGGATACGAATTTACAAAGTAGACCCGTTTTAGTATAAAAAGAGTACCCAAAGAAAACTTCACTACTTGAGGCTTTTAGAAAATTTTGCGTAGATGTATTTGTTTTAAATGCTATAAGCCATAAATTGTACCTAATAAACATCCATATGAGATTAATATTACCAGTCCCCAAATAGTTGTCAACCACAGAGATACAAAAGAAAGCTAACAAGCTAAACGAACATAGACATAAATCAAAAACCCAATCCATACCTGTACATGCAACAACCAAAGAAGAAGGAAAAGCCAAATACCTGAATTCCTCACCAACATGCAACAAATGGAGATATATGGCCTTAAGGCTATACAATATGATCTATGATAATACAGTCGTCCGAAATGACAAAACAGAAAAGTAAAGCATGCTATAAGCGTTTGGTCCCGATTCTCATGTGAATGGGACAAATCACGAACTCATCCAGCAACTATCATCGTCTTGTCGTTAAAATCTGAAAGTTGTTTTAAAATAACTTAAGCCCACTGACTTGTATGAAATATGATAACAAAGAAAGCATGATAATATGCGAGGATGATTATACAACAGTTAAAAATGCACATTTAGAGTAGGAAGAAAATAGCATTTTAAGTCTACATAACCTGGTTTTTCTGAAACCAAACTTCATCAAAAGATGAGTTTCAAGTAAAGCTATGATCCTAAGATCAAGTTTTCTATCAAAACCAAGTTTTACCATCCTATAATGAATATAGGCTAATTCTCATACCTTAACTTATAAATTTCATAGGATCCATACAAGATATTAGTTAAGATCACTTAACTAACCAGCATTTCTATGACCAAGAGATATGCAGATATGTTAAGTATAAAATAGTTCCAAGTGAGTGGAATTGTCAACAAGTAAGAAGAACATGGGACATAAAACACCCCAATGTCATACCTCATAAACCCAAGAACCACCTACACTAACATCTCCCAACCTCCACACCCGACCATCCGCAATGACCAAAAATCCAATCCATCCGTCAAACACATAGTCAGGATCATGGAATACACACAGAGAATGTCATCCGTTAGGCCAAAACTCCAACAAAATCAACCACTCCATCATCAACTCCCACAACACTCTACAATAACAAGTAATCAAGTGTAATGTGGCAATAAATAACAAGTAATCGAGTGTAATGTTGCAATAACCAATAGTAAAACAATTGAAGCTGCATTCAAGGATCAAGATACTACAATTCAATCAAGGATATGTAACAATAACCAGAAATACAACAAGAAACAAGGTACTATAGTAACTATCAATGGTACAATGGACTCTATGATATTACAGTAACAACAAACGATGGTGCAAAGGGACCACGTATATACAGTAAACACAACCAAAGCAACAACAAGAATAAAGACCAAGTCCGTAACTATCCTATACTCAAGTGAGAAGAAATGATTCTAACTCCTAATATAGACATGAATTAGGAGAGTTTGGTTCAAAGCATAAGTTTGAAAAAGTGCCAAATCAACGTTGAATCATAAGGTTTGTTAAAAAGTCCAGCATGATGTCAAAAATAATCTTTTGTTAAACGGTCCGATTTAGAATGAAAAGTTATGATTCAACCTCAAATCTGGCTAAGTTTAAGTTGTCACCGGCCCAAAAATTATTTACATTTCCAAAATGTCCCAATTTTGAACCATAAGGTCATTTCCTCACCAGTATCATGAAAAGTTAACTAGTTTTTAGAAAAAATCACTCGAAACCCCGTTTCCCCCCAAAACCCTATTTTTTTCCCAAATCAAACCTCTAGTAGTTTGTACATGATTTTTTCTACGACCGTCTATTTTCAAAACTGAAAACCCCAGCACGTAACAATATCAGTACATATAGAGGAAAATCTGACACTTTTCAAAAATTGACATTTTAAGCTCGATAAAAGTCGGTATCTGCAAATCTCGCATTGTACACATTTTGAGTTATACAACTCCATATCCAAATCTTAAAAGACACTCATGCTCTCAATACAATAAGGATGCATTAAAACTAATTACATTCCAAAACCCCTAAGGTTCAGTCACTCAAAAGTGGTAAAAATACCCAAAAAAGTCATGATTCTTACTGTTTATGAAAATATACAATGCATACTCGATCAATAATTCAAAGTTAGCATAAATGATACCTCGTAATCGAAGAGGAAGTAAGAAAAGCAAGCATACAATTTTTCCTAAGACCAAACGAATACCAAAATATAAAATCAGTTTGGTAGAAACGTAGAATAACACATATATACTAAGGATCTATAAACAAAAATCAAGAAAACGTACCAAACGAGCCTCAATCGAGCATTCAAAAGCCAAAACCGTAGCCTAGACTTTGTCCCCTGCTGCCTCCATAAGATTTAGAGAGAAGAAATAAAGATATTTTGCTCCAAAACGTGTCAAAATAGAAACTTATAAAGATCTGGACGGACAAGGTTCGCACGAGCGAACCCCCCATCGCTCGACAAGTCCCAACTGCTTCATAATGCGCAGAATTTTAAAAACGAGGACCTGTTCTCAATCCAAATGACACCAAACTTGGTCTGATACTCAGAAATAATTATCCAAAAGTTCCAAAATAAACCGTGCAACCATCGGACCTCGGATCTTTAACAAACTTTAATTCTTTTAAAACCTTTAACCAGTTTTTCAAAAAAAAAGTTAACATACGCCCGTTTTGAATTAAAGTTTAAAATCGAAATAGTCTATCATTCCTAGGTCCAAGGCTTACCAAAACTTGTTGAATGACATCATACTATAAAGGAACAGTTAAAAGAGGTCGCGTCGTTACATAGAAACTTCATATATATCACCAATTTCATGAATCATAACTCAAAGCTCAATATCAAACCTAGGGTTCCATGGATTTCAATCTTTTCATGTTCAAAGTGTGATATAAACTAGAAACGCAATTTTTTTATCAAAAAGTGAAACTTTTACTGTGGGGAATGGTATCAACAAGGGGAGGCACGAGTACAATGCTACAAGCACCTAAGAAAAAAACCTTATAGAGCTCTATTACAATCTCCATATTGCCATCTTCATAATTCATTTTTGCCAAGGTGCCAACAAGGGAAAGGGGAGAGGTGGTGGAATGGACTATGGTGGCAAAAACTGACAAAAAAAGAAGAAAAAGCAGACACGTACAACAACTTATAAGCAACTAAGCTAACTAGCATCTAGCAAATACATGCAGTAGTAACTCCATCACACCACCAAGCATTAATAGCCCAAGTATAAATGGCCCAAGAAAAATAGTAACTAAGCAGCACCATCAGCATAAGCACACAGCAGCAGTAAGGCCTTAGTGCTAGCAACACACATAGTCTAAGCATTAGTGCAGCATCGCAGCAGTAGCAGGGAAACCCAAGCACACCATCTTCTATTATTGTGATTTTTTGATTGAAGGTTAGGGCTGCAAGCTGACAACCCCAGGAAGCAGTACCTCCATAGTAACAGCATCATCAAGCCACAACAGCAACATCATCAAGCCACAACACCAACATCACAAAATATACAACTCATATCATCATCATGGTCAAGAATAGTTTTGGATCCTAGGTCTTAGAAGATAAATAATCAAGAGAAACACCCAAAGAAGCTCCTAACAACCACTAAGCTCAAAGAAAGCCAACCCTACAATGAAAACGTAGAGAAAGGGGAAATACACTAAGGTCACACCTTCAAAGTTGAGATCAAACCTCTAAGGATCCTCCAAAAGTAAGCCAAAGTGATCCACGTAACCCTAGGGCTCCCAAGGCTATAAAAAGGAGTTTAAAATAGAGAATGAGGTGTTTTGAATGAGGAAAATACCCTAGCCTGACTTTTAAAAACTCTCAACTACTCGACCGCTTGAGCGGACCCTTACTGGGATATACCCGAGAAAGAAAATCAAAATAGGCCTGAGTTTTATTCCTAATGACTCGAAACACATAACGACAACCCATAATAATAGTACTCATGTATCTATATACAT